>JAOQMP010066396.1:0-10295 GCA_027563575.1 Erythroxylum pedicellare | reverse complement strand
ATAGTTCCCAATATACACAATAAAAGCACATAAAAATATAAGATCAAAGAAAAAAAGTTAGAAAAGAATATTGGTGTGGTACTTCCCTAAACTATAATTTATACATTCTAAAGTTGTCATAATTTATGTCCCAAATTAAGTACAATTATCCTTATAAAAGAAAAATAAAAGGAGAAAAAAGCTAAAAAGAAAAATAAAAAATAAAAAACAATAGAATGAAAAAAAAACGTATTAACAATACAAAATAAGAGTTTAGCAGGGTTAAGTCCTTGCTAACTAGGAAGACAAAATAAAATAATAAATAATAATACACCAAAAATAAAAATGAAAATGAAAGAAATAAAAAAAAAACTCTATAGAGCATCTTGGTCCATCTTTATATCCATCAATCCTTAAATGTACTAGAGATGTCCATTGATTGGGTATCCTCAGGTGCTGCCTTCATAGTAGCACAAGCATCTAACTAATGTGGTGTCGATGAAGAGATGGTAGCTCTAGTCGATGTAGGTGTCATACCATCTTGACCAATACCTCTTCCGTCCATTTTTCTTGTGCCACATGCTCCATCAACTCAATAATGTGCTAGACTTTTAAGATCTTCCCCATGTATTTCTTCGATTGGGCATTCTTTAATTAATTACAATCTGGAGGTGTCCTAGACGAGCTCGTACTTTTTAAGGAATCATCTTGGTGCTTGGCCTCTAATGTTGGCTGCTAAGGTGAGTCTGGTCTCAGTTGATGCTCTTATATATTGTGTGATCCCCTACAGCTCTAGCCACTGCCTACTCATTTTAAGCTCCAACTAATCTATAAATATCACTTGTTGGTCCCCACCTCCGAGTCACCAAATCCATATTCTTCATCATACATAAATTCAAAGAGTCCATGGTGTCGTGTAGTCTCATTATTGGTAATTTGCCAAAGACTCCCATCCTCCTAGCCAAATGAGTCACATACGACCCATTGCAAATTGTTCACACCCTCTTATCCTCACATTGAAGCCTAAAATATTGGGCCAATATATGTCCCAAATGAATAGGCATTTACTATCTCATATGTCATATATAAAATATATCTGCAATTCTCACAACTCCAAAGCTATCACTTTTCCCATTTAGTGTGTGACAAAGTTTAGAGTGAATGTACCTGAGCGCATGGTGTCTCAATTTAGACACCTTATAATTATTAGGATCATAACTCTCTTTACTACTTATATTGCTTTGATAGTGTCTAGCCTTAATCCCATATGTAAAATCCACCTGAAGATTTAAATAATCATGATTTTCCATAAAATTCTAATCATAAAGGCCTAACAAACACTCAGTAAAGCTCATTCGCATCTTTAAAATAACATCTTAAATTAAATAGTGTTCGATAGATTCCAACAAAAGTGATTCTTTTCCAAAAAGAAAATGAAGCATAATTCTGATGTGAGCTCCATGTATATGGGCTCCACTATCTCAAAAAAAAAACATGACCATGCTCCATCACTTACGAATTCCTAAACTTATTGCGCCAAGCCCACTTTATCCAATTCTTCCCAATTTATATATCTACTGATCCTAAATGTCCTCTCTTTCAATCTTTGAAATTGGGCTTCATAAGCTCTAAAGTTGAACTAAAGCATCTCATGATGTATAGGTAGAGGTGGAGCGACTTCTCAAGCTAACGGAGATTAGGCCCTAACTTGGTCTTTGGAAGACCCCTCACCTCTTTATTACTTATATGTTTTTCTTTCTCTTCTCTACTACATCGCTTATGTTCTCCTTGTCATTGGGCCTAAAAAGAAACAAAGTGTGAGAAAGTAAGTAAAAATAGAAATACTAAATAGCAATCTTCCCCACATTTGACTTATGCAATCACTATTAATTATGCAATTGCGATACAAAAATAAAACATAGGTGATGAAGAAAACTATTAGGAATAAAATGAAATAACAATGAAACATGAAATAACAAACTAAAAATTCAAAAAGAAATTGATGAAAATGCATCAAAATAGGAAGGGTGGTCACAGATGGCATGAAACACCCAGGCTAGGTCACAGATGAGGTTTCATAAGGGAAAGGACAGTGAAAAATTGAAGTGGGATAAGAAATAAAAGGGGTTGTTATAGGTTTTTTAAAAATCAAAGAGACACATGCTTTATGGACACATTTGTGTCTAAGACTGTGGATGTCTTTAGGAGTGTGTTAAGATGGTCACTAGCATGTTTATGTGATACATTCAGAATAGCTATAAGACATAAGCATGTCCAATTAGCATGAAGTCACTGGGCTTATTGAGAAAATTTGAAAATTCACAAGAGCAGATATAGACATGTCTAGTGACCTTATAAGTCAATGGGCCCCTGTCAAACATAAAACAACACAAAGGGGTAGACACAGGTATGGATATGGGCATATCCAATGATCATGTGTACCTTTAAATTCTTAAAAAATATGAAATTTTTTGATCAAGTAAATAAAAATAAAAGAATGAATTTAACAAAAAATTGTCCTTATTCTTATGTTACCTCCCAAGTAACACTTGGTTAACGTCCTTAGCCAGACGTGCCCAAGCATAATTAAGGCGGCCTATGGAGATTAAACTACTTCTTCCTCTCCATGGCCTAAAAGTAAGCTACTTGCCATATATTTATAGAGTTATTCCAATCTTCCTCCTCACCTTAAACAAGACACAACTTCAATGGATCTTTAGAAACAAAATCATGCACAATATCTAAAACAACAAAATCAATTGTATCCATTAAATAACAAGCATCATCATGCTCAAGTGAAGGACTTATAGCATTATATAGTTTAACGTAACCTCTTCTTCCCCAACTTTAGGCACTAGTTTTCCATCACTAACATCAATAATGGCTCTAGCAGTGGCTAAAAAGGGTCGACCTAGAATCCTATATCCTCATTTATATTTAAGATCATAAAATCAATGGGGAAAAATAAATTTATTCTCTTTATCAATTACATCCTCAATATTACCCCTAATATAATTAAACAATTTATTTGCTAATTAAATGCTCATCCTAGTAGGTTTTGGTTCCCTTAATCCCAGTTTCTTAAATAATTTATAGGGCATTAAGTTAATACTAGCCCCTAAATCAACTAAAGTTTTTTTTTTTGCAAACAAACTACTAATTAAACAAGATATAAAAAAACTCCCTAGGTCTTTAAGCTTCTCAGACAGCTTGTTTTATAAAGTAACTAAGCAACTCCCATTTAACGTTACTATAGCTAACTCCTCCAACTTACTTTTGTTAGATAACAATTCCTTTAAACTTTACATAATTTATCATTTATAAAAGATCCTCAATAAAAGTTAAGCTATAATGGAGTTGTTTAAAAAGTTCAAGAAATGTACCAAACTGATTATCCACGCAATCTTTCTTCAATTTAACAGGATATGGATGGTATGCTGGAATGTCTTGACTTTAGGAGGATGCTTCATGTCTTTAGCTTTCTCTTGACTCCTTTTGTCATTCTTCTCTTCACTATGGATCCTATTCTCAACTTACAATTCCTTTGCACTCCTAAGGGTGACTTTCATCATATATTCTTTAATATTTGTCTCAGTGTTATTAGGCAAACTCTCATATTGTCTTTCATAAATTAATTTTGCAAGCTAACCAATCTAGTTCTCCAAGTTATGGATAGATACTTCTTGATTCCTTAGTGAAGTTTTATTAGCTTGAAATCTCACCTCTGAAGTTTGGATAAATTTAGTCATGAGGTCTTGCACTCTTGGCTTCTTTTCCTAATGTGGGTGTTGCTGAAATCATAGCAGAGGGTTGTTCCTTTGTTATCCTTGATTTTATTAGAGAAATTTGAGTGATTATTTTATTCCAAATTATACATATTACTATAAGGATTATTCTAGGATCTGAGAGCATTCCTCATGCAATCCATATGCTTAGGTTTTGTCATGGCCTTCACTACTTGACATTCTTGACCTGTATACCCTAATTTGCACACCTTGCATTGCATCATTTAGAAAATTTAAGAATTTATTATCAATCCATCTATCTCTTTACTTAAAGCTTCAATTTAGCCTGCCAATACTATAACTACATCTACATCATAAACTTCAATTGTCTTTCTAGGTTTTGTTTGAGAAGAGTGCCACTAATAGTTGTTTATTGCCATGTTCTCAATGAGATATTGAGTTGCTTCTCATGTTCTATTATTCAAAGTACCCCCATTATTGCATCAATAATTTTCCTAGTTATTTGATTGAGCCTTTTGTAGAAAGTCTGAATTTGCATTCATGGTGGTAAACCATGATGTGGGCACTTCTGTAGCATTTTTTTAAATCTCTCCCACATGTCATATAAAGTCTTTGAATCAATCTAAGCATAAAAAGATATGTCATTCCTTAATTTGAAAGTCTTAGTTATTGAAAAGTACTTCAAATTGAATTTTTCTATCATCTGGTATCAAGTGGTCATGGATCCCCTAAATGGAGAATTCAACCATTGTTATGCCTTGTTCCTCAGTGAAAATAGAAATAATCTCAATCTTTTTACATCATCCATGGAACCATTAATCTTAAAGTTGTCATAAATCTCTAAAAAATTGGTTGTGTGAGCATTGGGGTCCTCATCACGTAACCTGATATGTGCTTAATTGTTTATATATTTAATTATTTACAATTAGCTATTAATGATACAAAAATGCTTAAAATACTCACTTTAATTCATATTTGATTTTAGGTACAATTTGGAAGAGAAGAAATTAAAGTCAGTCGAAAATACCACATATAGGTCGTTTTTCGAATATTTATTTTTGCTTGTTTTTATGGAGGAAGAAGAAATAATAATAATAAAAGGCAAGAAAAATGGAAAGCAAAGAAGCATGCATCATAAAATGCAAAACGACACAAGCAGGCGTGAGCAGAAGAACAAAACGCAGAAGCAAGGTAGTGAGGCACACCATGAGCAGCTGGAGAATACGCAAAACGCAGTGGAGAGGCATGAGCAAGGAATTTAAGGAGAGCATCATGTTGTGCATTTTTACCTAAAAAATGCACAGGAGAACAAGAGGCATCGTTTTGAAGACACACAAGGGGGAGCAATTTAAATTGTGGAATCATGCAACAAGCACAGGTGAAGCAAGAAAACAGCAGAGTGCGGCGCTTGAGTAGAGGCGAGCTGCGCTGGTGGCTTGGTGGCTGCAGCTTGCATCTGCAGCTTGGCTGGAGCTTGCTGGGAGAGAATACACAGCTACAGCACAGAACAGTAGAAGAAATAGCGTGAGCAGTGGAAATTTTAAGAAAGTTGGGACGTTTATTTGTCCCATCAAGCTACAGTAAAGCCACAGTAATCACGTAACAGTGAGCAGAAGGGTCAGGGCCGACTGGCAAATTCTAACTAGGGGCTGAAGCAATTTTTCGAGAAAAACCCATAAAGAGCTAGACATCTCGAAGTCGGTTTGGAGGCGACATCGACACTGATGACTCGGGTTAAGTAATTTTATTATTATTTTGTTGTTTCTTTCTCTCATTAGAAATTGATTGTATTATCCTATGTTAATTGATTTGGATATTGTGTATAGATAATCAGATTTTTGTTATTATTCCGTTATTTGTATATGAACCCGTTGGGTATTGTGAATTGATGATTTTAATGCGTTCATTGAATCGTTAATTTCAAACTCATTGCTAGAATTTCAATATAATCCTTAATTGTTATGTTGAAATTCACGTGTAGCGACTAATAATTCGTAATCATTAGAGATAATATGAACTAGGTTAAATGATGCATCATATGTGGTTGTTACCTTGATTAATCGGTTTTCCTAATTCGTAATACTACTGCCTAATTAAATCTAGAGATCGTACCCTAGGTTTTTCGGTGGTTAGGTTTAATTAACGATTGTATCTTGATTAAACAAAATCTAAGGGAAAACTCGGGTTAAAAATTAACTCACGATTAATAATTGCTAGGAGAGGTTAAAGAACAATAAATTAATAAAATATGATTAGTCAGGGTGTAGGCCGAGAATGAACCAAAGAATCAGATCTCTACCGAATTCCCCACATTTATCATTTCATTACATGTTTTCTTTAATTTTTTTATTAGTTAGTTTTATTTTATTTTCTTCTTTGAAAAATCCAAAACTCCCCTTTTTCCTAAACACTAATTAATTTCATTTCATACACTTTACACACTCTCTGTGGGATCGACCTAGACTCGCCACTCTACAATAGTAGTCTAGTTATTTTATTTTGATTAGCGTAACGACGAGCAGTCATAACCCATCAAATTAGACATACTATTGCACCATCTATATGATGATATTCAGTTTAATATTGAAGTTGTTAACAATAATAGTTGGCCTTATAATGCTGGTTAAGTCTAGTTTAGCTTAATTAAACATTATCCATAGTTATTATGCTATGATTTTGGATCCTTTGGTCTTAATCTAATGTTCAAAGTCCTGAATGTATTGATTTAACTCTACTTCTTTAAGTCACGTCCCTTGAAGATTTCTAAGGAAACTCTAGATTTCTAGATCTTCTTCAACCAAGTTAGATGGATTTTCTCGGGTTATAAATTAACACAAAGACCTACAGAAGTGACAAACCACAAGATTTATCAAAATAACTTAATAAATTATAAATAAAAATAAAAAGAGTGATAATTATTAGACTAATAAAAATTGGATTTTCCTAATATTACTGTCTCTAGTAACAGTTCCACAAACTTAATACACAAGTTCCCTACTCTATAGATCTTCAAAGACAAGTGCACCAATCAAACTATGGTATAATGACAGTAAGTATCGAGTGGTGTTCCCATAGATACTATAAGTACTGGTATTTACCTCTTTTATACTATCAAACTAGCAAAATAAAGTGGTGGTTTATTTAAAACAGTAAAGCTAAATTAAGTTTCATCATCACACAAAGATTAACTAACTCAAATAAATAGTATCTAGGTAATGAATCCCCTTAAGATTTCTTAAGCTCTCAATACTTTATCATGCAATTTAATTAAAGATCATTGGCTCATGGAAATTCTTATTTTATCTTTCTTATGATTAGCAACACCTAATCCTCGTTTGAATAACTCAAATCTCTTTCTGGTTAAAATCTCCAAGATTGCTTTAACTAATTTGTAGATTTCACTATTAGGTTTAACGCTAATTTGGTAGATTTATGTCAATATATCTTTAGGTTTGTATGTAACTCCTTTCAATTATGTTATATCTATTTATACAACATATATCTCAATCTTAATTGTATGAAATCATAATTGAAATAATACCTTGAAAATATCAATTCAAGATATAATCAAAACACAATTTAATTTAATAAATCAAAATCAAATTTTATTGAATAAAGAATCAATTCACAAAATCCATCCCAAGGTTCATCTCACCTAGGCACTAAATAAATTTAGATCATAAAAATGGAAAATTTTTAAAGAATTAGAAGAAGAATTATAAAAAAACAGAGAATTCATTATATATCACCCCCTCTCTAATAAAATCTACTAAAACTTTGATGGAAATATGTTCTCTATTTGGATCTTAAAGCCAATATTTGCTTCTCTACCAATTTAAAGTTCAAATTGTGTTTAAAATGCGAACTCATTTAATTCCCTTATTATTTTCCTTTTATACTTCAAAATTAAGGTTTCTTCAATGGATACGGTTACCTATATGGTCACATATAGTGATCATATCCTTTAATATCACTTTAAAACTCAACAATCGCATAGAAACACCACTTTAACAATTTACACAGTCTATAGACACGATTGTGTCCATTACCACATGGGCATGTCTGACCTTAACACCAATGGAAGAATGTCAAACCTATACATGGTTATAGGGACTTACACGGTCTCCTACATGACCATTTCTAAGTCTTATATAAGTGTCTCCTTCACCAATACAAACGTATCCTTAAAAAATAGGTTCGATTCTTTAGTTTTCTAACTCGAATCCTTCTGACTTCTTCTTCTTTCAATCCATAAAGGCAATTATGACCTAAAAATATTATTCAAAAATTAAATACCAAAAACAATGAAAACTTTTACTCGCTATCTTATACAGTATGGAAGACACCTCATCTAAATTTCATCTTTTATGAGGTCATTTAGCAAAAGTGTCTGGATCACCAAATAGAGCTCCTTTATAAATGTGATTATGTCTTTACTAGGTGATCCAGCAAATGTCTAGAGCAATTACAGTTATATCTGCTTCAGCTCATAGTTCCTCGTCCCTTGACTTAATATAATATATAAGGGACTTGCACTAATAATAGGAAACTAGAAGTCCTCCAAGCATATCCTTTGTGGCTGTTGCTCTATATCCACAACAATATTATCTTAATTTGCATCCATTTCTTTAGTCTCTTTATCACTCAATTTTGTTTACATGTTTGTTCAATTTTAGGATCAAATCGAGGTAGGATATCGAAATTGTTACTTTTGGGTCTCCTATCTCGCATCAACTACCTAAAACAAATGAAAGGAATCAAAAGTAAAAGAAAAATAAAATAAAAATAATACTAAAATTAACAAAAATAGCAAAACTAAGTTCCTCGAAAACTACACCAAAAAATTTGATCAACATAAAACACAGGGAATTGTAGCAAGTAATTAAACTGAAGTAATTTCATAGTATCAATTCCACAAGGAATTGTGTCATTATAATTATTACCTAGTTAAATAATAAAACTAAATAAAATAAGATATTATGAAAGATAATGAATTCATTAAACTAACAAAATAATGCAATTGAAAAATTAAGAGAAATTAAGAATGCAAACCTTAGGCTTCGGGGTTCACTTATAGGGAATATAATTATCATTCAAGTTTAATTATTTAGGTGGAAATAATAATTAACCTAATGCATTTTTACCTTCTCTCAAAGCACATAAGTATATCTAATTAGGCAACTACCCACTCTCGATGTGTAGTTCAACCTAATCAAATTCATTAAGCATAAAGTGTGTATTCTTCTAGTGCATCTATTATATTTCACCTCTCATTCCTTTATACAATCCTTAATACTGAATCCGTAATGGTCAGCTATAGAGTCAAAAATTAAGAATAAAGAGAATAAATTCAAATAATTAAAAATTATATAGATAGTTAAAAGATATATAAAAGTTACATCTTTAACTCTAACTAAAGTTTCTAACTACTATAAATAGTGAAAAATAATTCTCAATGTAAAGGAAGAGTTTAAGAAAGCATGAAGAGAAGTTGTCACTGGCTCCTCGCATCTTTCCTCCAATGATAAAAAAGAATAAAAACTATAAAAACAAAGCCCGATGGCTATTAAAACCTTGCCAAAAGTCCCTAAGTAGAACCTAAGGTAAAAAGGTTATATTTAACCTTAACATTTTTACCTTAATTCAATTTAAACCTAAATGTTTCAAGATGTTCAAAAAAAACTTCCAACATTTTGAAAAGGTTCAATTTAAACCCTAACTTAACAGCCTTGTCATCTCCCTCTTAAAAAAAATCCATTATAACATATTTTACTATTTATTCATGGGAACCATTGCCAAATGTACATCCTAGATGATATATGGGGCCCAAAAAAGCCAGCCCCACCTACCAAAAAACATTGCCCTTAGGAAAACCTTTATAATATTTTAAACCTTAACATGCTCATTTTTAACCAAAGTGTTTGTTATTTCTTCTCTCCACTACAATTCCTCTTTCTGTCTCTGTGTATTTCATTCTTTTTATAGATAATGAGTGAGTAGAGTTCCAACTGGATTCTTTGTAAAATCAAATCTTCTTAAATAAAATGGACCATACTATAAGAAATTTGTACTAATATCATCTCTTTCTTGCTCGTTGACATCATCATCATTTCTTGAAACTATATTCGATTCCGATTTTGATTTTGATTTTGATTCCACAACTCTCTAAATCCCTCTTTACCATTTCCCACCTGAAATCTAGAATCCCAATAACATAGTGAGTCTTATTTACTCATCTCTTAAATGAGATCATACTAGTCTAACTGATGGAGGACCATCAAGCCCAACAATTTCTACCATGAAGAAGCCTATCCAAGCCCACAATGAAGCTGCAAATTTTGCTTCAGCCATTTGGCCTTTACAAAGCTTGTATTTATAAAGCCCAAGTTATCTTACAAATATTATGAGCCTTGATCATTGTAGAACCATTGACCGACCCTTAAATTGACATGTTAAAGCCCAAGATGTTTAGGAGGTTCAGCACAAGTGCTTAATAAAGTTTTCTTTTGTTATGTGATGAATAAGAGCTTTTAAAGCTCATTAGTTTCCTTATTTATTTCTATTTCAGTT
>JAOQMP010066395.1:0-10296 GCA_027563575.1 Erythroxylum pedicellare | reverse complement strand
ATTATAGGACATTCAAGAAGTAGAGCCAAAGAGTGAAGACCAAGAACACAAGTCAACGAGGCAACAGACAAAGTTTGTCGTGGAAAGGATGATGTTTCGCCATAGAAAAATCTGAAAATCTTTGAAGAAACCTTTCGGGCAAAGTTCTTCGTGACGAGGATAATGTGTTCGCCGCGGCGAAATTAGTAAATCTTTGAAGAAACCTTTCGGAAAAAGTTCACTGTGACGACACATTCAAATCAGCACCAAACTCAAACCATTTTTAGATAATTAACCAACTGTGCAAACCCGATCCGGTAACCTGTTTGTGATAAAAACCTATTTTGGGATAACATACAAAAAGGGAAGGGAGAGTCAACATATATACATTCATTCCACCATCTTGCCACAACGAACACACCATCGTATTCTCTCATATCCATCTAATTTTTCTTCCATTTATCACCGTCAACTTCTACCATGGTTGCCTCTGATTACTTCTCAGTTGTGAAGTTTCTTGAAGCTATGCATAGCTAGGCATTTCTTTCCTCTTGATGATGTAGCAATGGCTAGAGTTCAATGAGCTTAAAAGGGGAGTAGCTTAATACATGGTTTAGCTATGATTTATGAATTCCTAGGTTTAAGATTTGTAATTTATAGTTGAACATACTTGATTATAGTTTAATCAAATGTTGGATATTCATTGTATGGTTTGGATTTGTTTATGTAGAAATTTGAGCTTAAATATATGAAGTCTCATATATGTCTATTTGTGATTTTATTAATTCTCTTTTATCTTGCATAGTTAAGTTTGATATTGAGTTGATTCTAGATTCCAAAGTGACTTGTTGCATAGACTTATCCACTATACATAGTAAGAGAATTTAACAGAGTTTTAAGAAATGGAGTCCCATTGATTAAGATCTTGGACTTAAAGAGTTCTTCAAGGTTTACCCATTTGAAACTTAATGATTACCACTCCCATCAAATTAATTTCGAGCTATGATAGCCAAAGCTCATTTTTAAGAGGATTCTATCACTCTTTGATCATTTGTCTTAACCTTTCCATTTTCTATTCCCAAAAATCCAAAAATACATTTTACATATTTTTCTTACAATTCAATTTAGTACAGTTAATGTTTTCAAAGATCAAAATGCCCCTTCTTACCAAATTAGCTTGTATTTTGTGACACATAGGTTAACTTAGGTCCATTCATTTAGGTTCCGATTAAGTGAAACGACCCGAGGTTGCATCCTATATTACAATCCTATCATAATTTTTTTTGGTTTGAGCTCTAAGGGTACGAACAAAGGTCCAAATCATTCTAACATACCATAGAGTATATTCTGGACTATCCGTGGATATGTTTGGGCATATGCACTATAGGTATGGTATGTTACAATTTTGGTATTTGAGCATGGTTTGGCATCCTTAGGGATAAATATATAAGCATTTAAAATTGACATATAGTGATCCTAATTATTGTTTATTATAGGTTATCCACTATAAGAGATCAAGTTGCAAAATCAGCTGACCTTGAGTCTATAGGAGCTAATAGAGTGTCCTCAATACCTCAGTCTGAATAAATGCCTCAAAGAATTCCTGAGATGAGAGAAAAGAGGTATGTCAAACTTAGAAAGTAGGGGGCTGTAGACTTCTATAGAAGTACAGACCCTGCTAAGACAAAAGGTTAGTTGGGAAGAACAGAAAGGGTGTTTGATCAAATGGACTGCGAGTTCGATGAAAGGTTCAACTACGTAGTCTCATTACTACAAAGTTCAACTTATCAATAGTGGAAGACTATTCCATGTAGTTCTACCCGACCTTGTAAACTGATATGGGAAGACTTTTTGAAGCTCTTAAAGGAGAATTATATGCCAAAGATCTATTTAGATAGGAAGATGAAAGAGTTTCTTGATCTGAAATAGGGAAATCTCACTATAGACGAGTATGAGGTGTAGTTTAATGAATTAATAGGATATGCTACTTCTCCAATTACGAATAAGGAAGACAAATGTAGGCATTTTGAGGAAGGATTGAATATAGAGGTCAAAATGAGGTTGGTTATTATCAATTTGAATAGATTTACTAAGCTGAGAGCTGTTTCGATTCGAATTGAGCAGTTATTGAAAGATAAATAAGGATAGTATAGATAGGAGATTAGATTTAAGAGGCATGGTAAGTTTCAAGCTGACTCTGGCGGAAGATTTGGAAAACGTCAAAATAGATCATCATGATTACAGACTATATCGAGGCAGTCAGGGTTGAAATCAGGCATATAGAGGACAGACATATGGAGGGAAAACACAAAAAAATGCCTAGTTTTGAGTATTGTGGAAAGAAATATGGTGGAGACTATTGGAAGATATCGAGATCTTGCTTGCATTATGGCTCTTTCAAACATCAGATTAAAGATTGTCTCGTAACTTTAGGAGAACAATCTAGAGTAAGAGAAGGATCAGTGACTGAAATGATTGTCTAGCCGAACAGAGCCAGTGGAGTAGGTCCTAGTGTTAAGACTGAGGTACGGAGTTACCAACCGCAATCCCAGGCCAGAATCTTTGATATTACAAGACAAGAGGTACGTAATTATCTAGATGTAGTTGTAGTTGTGTTATATATCTTTAATTTTGAGGCATTTACATTATTAGATCTAAAATCTACACATTCATTTATCACACCACATTTGGTATCTAAACTTTATTGTGAGAGAGAGATGTTGAAATGTGGCTTAAAGCTAGTTAGTACTATAGTGATTGGAGAATTGTGTAAAGGGTGCATGATTTAGGTTGATCAGGTGAAGTTGAAAGTCAATTTGATAGTACTGCATTTGAAAGAGATAGACCTAATTTTGGGTATAGACTGGCTTACTACTCATAGGGCTATAATAAATTGTTATCCTAAAGAAGTTATTCTTATATCTCCCAATCAAAGAAGGGATATATTTCGAGGTGTTAGTCAAGAAATGCCAGCCATATTGATTTCATCAATGAGTGTCTTTAGGCTAATTCGAAGTGGATGTCAGGCTTATTTGGCCTATGTGACCGATACCTAAATTAAGCGAACAATACAGGATATTGTTGTTGTTAAGGATTTCCTAGATGCATTTCCTACTAAATTACCAGCATTGCCACCAAATAGGGAAACAGAGTAAACTATTGACTTAGTTCCAGGTACTGCTTGCTGGACCCCAACTCTGAAGCCCAGCATTCGGAATCAAACACGGAAGCAGTACATGCCCTTTTCCATACTAAACTTGTATCAGGACATCAAGCATAACTTTCACTAGAGACCTCAGATTAAGGTTTTCTTTACATGAATAGAAAGAGGACTTGAAGATATATAACCCTAATGAAGATCTTAAAGACCAATTCTATCATCTAGAGGATCAAATTTGGACTAGCAGATGTTCTGCCCAAAATGAGACGATGCTGACGTCATGAGACGATTCGCTGACGTCATACTAAGACCAATTGGAAATATGGGTATAACTTTTTTTACAGAATTCAGATTGAGGTGTTCTTTATATGAATAGAAAGAGGACTTCAATATCAACAACTCTCATGAATACCTAAAAAAAGCTATCAATTAGATGTGAGACAAGTTTAAACAACCAAAAAGCCAAGAAAAACACCCATTTAAGTCGAGCCTAACTATAGCCAAATAACCCACCAATTCCAACCACCTTTCAAGCCTAAATTCATCCCACCTCAAGCCTCCCAACAAAAAACACCACCACCACAACTGAAGCCAAACAATTCATCTTCACCTTACACCCCAAAAGTTCCCTACACTCCTAGTAATTCTCAAAGTCCAAAATCCAAGCTTAGATGCTTCAAATGTCAAGTCTATGGGCATTTTCAATCCGAATGCCCAAATAGGAAAATTATGACTTTGCAAGAGATGGAGGAAATTGGCAATGCACTTGAATGTGAAGAAGCAGCCCTATTTAGTAATGAAGTGCAAGAAGAGGAAAATGGTAATGATGAGATAATTGTGGCTAGTGGCAAAAACATAGAGGCAGACATGTTAGTTTTGCATAGAATTCTTAATAGTGAGAATGGGGATGCAGATTGGACGAAAAAATCTCTCTTTTATACAAAGTGTGTATGGTCATTTTCAAAGCTTGAAGTATGAGGACAAAAAAATCTTGTTGACACCAATGAGGCCGGATGTGAAGAAAAGGATAGAAAATGATGCAATTTTGATGAGTATTGAAGAGAGGAAGGAAATTTTTGATAAATTGCCTTCATTTGCACCATTAAATATGGAAGATGAGGATAGGCCAAAGCTACCCATTCCTAGAATTGTTCAAGATTTGATTGATCAATTTTCTATTGTTTTCCTTAATAAGCATCCAAAGGGGCTGCCACCATTGAAATCGATTCCACATGAGATAAACTTCACTGTAGGAGCAATAATTCCACATAAACAATCCTTTAGGATGAGTCCTAAGGAAGGGGAAGCTTTGCAAGCTATTGTTGAAGAGTTATTGGAGAGACAGTTTATTAGTCCTTTAACAAGTCCATATGTAGTTCCAACTTTTGTGGTGCCAAAGAAGATTTAAAAATGGAGGATGATGATAAATTCAAGGGTAGTCAAAAAAATTACAGTCAAGTATATGTATCCTATTACTAGACTTGATGACATGCTTGACCATTTTCATAAAGCAACAATCTTTACCCGACTTAATCTGACCAATGGATTTCATCAAATCCATGTAAGAGAGGGAGATGAGTGGAAAACAACATTCAAAATAAAGGAGGGACTTTATAAGTGGCTAGTTATGTCGATGGGGATGTCAAATTCTCCATCAACTTTCATGAGATTGATGAATGAGGTACTAAAACTTTTCCTTCACAAATTTGTTGAAGTGTACTTTGACGATATCTTAATCTTTTCTAAATCTCTAGATGAACATGTGCTGCATTTGAAAAGTGTTTTTGATTCTTAGCTAGAGAGTCTTTGTATCCCAATTTTGAAAAGTGCCATTTTTGTGATCATTCTTTGACTTTCTTTGGATTTGTCATTAGCCAAGATGGTACTAGGATGGATCCCTCAAAGGTCCAAACTATTCTAGATTGGCTGGTCCCAAAAAGGCTTTTTCAAGTTAGAAGTTTTCATGGTTTTTGATCATTCTATAAGAGATTCATTAGGAATTTTAGTACTATAACTGCTCCTATAATTGAATGCATGAAAAAAGATGATTTTAAGTGGACAAGTCAGGCCACTATTGCATTTAACACTTTGAAAATTTTGATCACAAAGGCACTTATTTTAAAGTTAGCTAATTTTAGTGCACCATTTGAACTTGAGTGTGACGCAAGTGGGGTAGGAATAGGGGCTGTTTTGAGCTAAGAGAGTAGACTAATTGCATTCTTTAGTGAAAAACTCAATGATGCTAGAAAAAAGATACACAACTTATGATAAAGAGTTTTATGTAATTGTTAGGGCTGTTAGACATTTCCAGCCTTATTTGTTAGCCAACCCTTTCATTCTCTTCATTGATCATGATGCTTTAAAATATGTCCAAAGTCAAGCCAACCTAAGTCACAAACATGCTACTTTGGTTGAATTTCTTCAATCTTTTGACTTTGTCATAAAGTATAAAAAAGGGACCATAAATGTTGTTTCTGATTCCTTATCAAGAAAATTTCCTGTATGCATATGTTGTAGGTTTTGATGAGATTAGGGGGATGCATGAGAGTGACAAAGATTTTGGTGAAATTTTTACTAGGACTAAAGAAAATAATGGTGCATTTAGGGACTTTGTTTTGCATAATGGTTACTTGTTTAAAAATGGTTCTTGATGTGTTCCAAATTCTTCTTTAAGGGAGGCAATCATGAGAGAGGTCCATGGCGGAGGGTTAGCTGGCCATCTTAGGAGGGGCAAAACCTTTGAACAAGCCCATTCTAAGTTCTATTGGCCGGGGATGTTTAGGGAAGTAGCTAGGCTTGTGAGTGGTTGTAATACTTATAGTAGATCAGAGATGACATCCTAACCCCACAGCCCTTACAAACCTTTACCTACACTAAAAAAACCTTGGGAGGATGTGAGCATGGATTTTGTGTTAGGTTTGCCTAGGACTAGGAGCGGATTTGGTAGCATTATAGTTGTTATGGACAGATTTTCTAAAATGGCATATTTCATTCCTTGTACTGAATCTAATGATGCTCAACATGTGATGGACTTGTATTTCCATAATGTTGTCAAATTTCATGGCATTCCAAGAAGTATTGTGAGTGATAGAGATGTGAAGTTTGTGAGTCATTTTTGGAGAGTGTTATGGACTAGATTAGGGACAAAACTCAAATTTAGCACAACCTTTTGCCCACAAATAGATAGCCAAACTGAGGTGGTTAATAGGTCTTTATGGGGATTTTGAGGATTTTGTTAAGAGGAAAAACAAAGGACTGGGATGTCATATTGCCACAAGCCGAATTTGCTTATAATTATTCCAAGTCAAGGTCAACCGAATTCTCACCATTTGAAGTTGTTTATAGGTCAAATCCATTGACTCCTATTTGCTTGAATCTGTTTGTTCAAGATAGGCCTTTTTAAAGCATTATAGCTAAGAAAAGGACCTAAGAAATTGTTAAAATGCACGAACAAGTTCGAGAGAACATAAAGAAGGATAATGAAGTTTACATGAGGCAAGCTAAGAAGAAGAAGCTGGTTGAATTCAAGGAGTGTGAACTGGTTTAGGTTTATTTGAGGAAAGAAAGGTTTTGTAAGGCTAGGAAGTCCAAGCTTAGTGATAGGGTGGATTGTCCATTCAAAGTGCTGAAGAAGATCAATAACAATGCCTACAAAATTGATTTACCGACCCATTATCAAATGTCAAACAGTTTCAATGTAAGTGATCTAAAGCTTTCTGTAGAGGATACTATGATTGATTCAAATTCTTCTAGTGAGGATAGTTCTTAAGAGGGAGAGGATGATGGAGGGCCATCAAAGCTTGCTATTCAAGATGTCCTCGCTATGGGATTTGAAGAAAAGTCATAAGAAATGGAACAAGTTCAAGGAGCTGCAAGTGAGTCGAATGAAGTTATTGAGGAAGCAGAAATTGGGCTAAATTTATTTGTATAATTCCAAGTCTTTTTAAAGCCATTTGGAGACTTCAAAATGTATGTCTATGGACCTAATGAGCAAGAGGTCAAATTCCAAGCTTAACAAAATTTTTAAGACATTTATTTTCAAAGATTTTGGTATAGTTTATTACTAGTTTTATTTACTGTTTAATAATGGTCCAGATTAGTGTATTTGGTCCATTTTGAAGACTTTATTTTGGTTTGTTTTAATTATCTACTTTTTTGAGACTTTATTACAACTTTTATTTTGTTTTAATGAGCTGAAATTGCAGATTAGGAATATGAGGAGTCGATTCTTGTGGCTGCCCAAAAATTTTCTATTTTAGCTCTTTGTTTTCCTATTTTGAATTAAGAAAAATATATATATGAAAAAAGAGTGAGGTTTTCTCTCAATTTGGCAAGAGATTGTCTGAGTTTTGATTGTTTCTCTGAAGAAAAATCATTTGGTTTGTTTGTTTTCCGAAAACATTCAACTTTTTTCATTGTTTTGTTTAATTTGATCATTAGAATTTTGTTTGACCAGTTGTACGAGAAACTTCATAAAATTTTATGTGATTGTCCAATTTAGGTGATTCCAAAACCATAGCGTTCTATAATATTTAAACTAGAAATCTACAGAAGGGTTTTCTACCCAGTTCTAACTCCAGTTGTCTCAAAATTTCTAGTTTTCCCAACTATTGCCAATCAACTACCAAGTTAGACATGTATTCAAAAAAACTACCCTAACTTGACCATCCTTTATCCGTTTGACCTGATTCTTAACTCTAGATTGTAGTTCACAAAAATTTATACAACTTCTCTTCTTTCATAGAAACCAAATTCCCAGCCAATTAACCCCCAAACCTATTCAAATTCCCTATTCCGGTTTTACCTAATAAAAACCAAATTGCACAAAACTTTTCCAATAACTACTAGACCCTATTTCGATCACTTTTAGGCCATTCCTCCATCACATGTGGCTGAGTATGTTACCAAATGTTTGACATGCCAACAAGTTAAGGTAGAGTATTAGACTCAGTTAGGAAATTACAATCATTACCTATTCCAAAGTAGAAATGGGAGAGAATTACAATGGATTTTATTATGGGTTTACCGAGAACTCCGAGTCAAAATGATGCTATATGGTCATTGTTTACAAATTAATAAAATTAGCTCATTTCTTACCTATGAGAGAAATTAACACACTGGATCAGTTAACTTGGAGGTATGTAAATGAGATAATGAGGTTACATGGAGTTCCAGTGTCTATGTATTAGACCGAGATCCTAGATTTTGGGGAAATTTATAGTCAACATTGGGTATAAAGTTAAACTTTATTACAATATTTCACCCTCAGATAGATGGGCAGAGTGAGAGGACTATTAAGACTATTGAGGATATGCTCAGGGCTTGTGTTTTAGAGTTTCAAGGAGCTTGGGATGAATATATAGCTCTCATTGAATTTACAAACAATAATCATTATCATAGTAGTATTGGTATGGCTCCATATAAGGCATTATATGGCCAAAAGTGTCGATCGCCTTTGTATTGGGATGAAGAGGGCCTAAGGATTGTTGAAGGCCTAGAGTTGGTTTAAGATACCGATAAGGTAAAATTGATCCATAGTAGGATTAAGGCAGCTCAAGACATCAAAAGAGTTATATAGATCAGCACCGGAGGGATATAGATTATCAAGTGGGAGGAAAGGTGTTTTTGAGAGTGTCTCCATGGAAAGGAGCGCTAAGGTTTGGTAAAAAGGGAAAGTGGAGCCCTAGATATATTGATCCTTTTGAGATTACTGAGTGAGTAGGACCAATAGCTTACAAATTAGCATTACTGCTAGAAATGTCTTAGATTCACAATGTGTTTCATGTTAGTATGCTCAAGATATATTGATCAGATCCAACACATGTATTATCAGCACAGGAGGTTGAGATTGCAATGAATTTGACTTATGTTGAGGAACTAGTCAAAATAGTTGGATACCAGATGAAACCGTTGAGAAATCGTGTAATTCCTTTGGTTAAAGTCCTTTGGAGGAATCATTCAAAAGGAGAAGCTACATGGGAGACTGAGGAATACATGAGGAAACAGTACCCCCATCTATTTGGTTAATCAAGTAAAAATTTCGATGACAAAATTCATTAAGGAGGAAGAATTGTAATAGTCGATTTCCAAAACTTATTGAGGGTTAAAATTCTAGACTTTTGAGTCATAGCGTTATAGAATTTATGAGATGCATTTCATTCACATGCACAATACGAGCATATACACACATATATATTGATTTAGAAAACATTGTAAAGATAATATATTCACTCAATTGACATGTTCCGGGGTATGAAAGGTTTAAAATGATGATGATTTAATTGTGTATTACTTATGTCTTGAATTTTGGTTTGATGGATTATAAAGAGTGATATGGAGTTAATTGTTACAATTGGAAAATTGATTAATTAAAATGTACATTTAGTCTAGGAAAAATGTCAAGTAGTAAGACAAGTTGACACATAGAAAATTAGGATGACTAAGCCTATAAAATGAGTGACTTTTTACATAGAAAATTAAGTAACAAATTGCAGTAATGATTGAGTGACAAATGGTCTAAGATATTGATGAAATTTGGCAGCCACATAAGAAGACATGTAGTTTACTCCATTTACATGACATGTGTCCTAAAAAAAAGAAACCTTGCACCAAATGGCTTAAGCAAATATAGAGTCATCTTTCTCTCTAGTTGTTTCTTCTGCATGTTTTCTTCTTCTCCTCCCTCTCACTACCGAAACACACATATAACCCTTACAACTTTGAAATTTTGCTTTAATTATGTTCATCGTCGCTTCAAGATCCACATAAGATCCTGCAGAAAGATAGCTATAATATGTTATCATCTCTTTACCCTTACTGAAATCATTCTACTCCCATCTTGCTCTTGGAATTGTGTTTGCATGCATGGACGGCTAGGTTAGCATGATAATTGAGGAGGTATTATAGCTGATCAAGAAGGTAAAAAACTAATCTCTTATGATATAAAATAATGGAACTTGAGATGACTGAATTGGGGATTGATTGATTGAAGTATTGGTGTTAAATGTGTGCTGGAAAAATGATGCATGAATGGTAGTTTCTGTTTTGTTTAGCATGTATGAAAAATAATAGTTTTTAAGCTGTTAAATGAATGATTTTGAGCTGGAAATTGAGATGAAATTGATGACAAATTAAGGTATAATTAATGGACTGTTATG
>JAOQMP010066394.1:0-10296 GCA_027563575.1 Erythroxylum pedicellare | reverse complement strand
AAAAGAATCTTGTTGCATTATGACTAGATATATAATGCTCATAAAAACTAAACTCTTTTGTTTTATTAATTATAAATATTTTCATTACTATAACTAAAGAAGATTAGGTTATATGTAAATACACTTGCTTTCCAGGGAACTACATTTACATAACTCCAACAATCTCCCACTTGCCCTAAAGCAAGTTTGACGTATCCCTCATTCCCATCCCTATTAAGTGACCTACAAAACTCTTTTGAGACAACGTCTTTGTAAAAAGATCAGCAAGGCTTTTCTCTGTGGAAATCTTTACCATGTTCACCTTTCCATGTTGTATTATCTACCTTATAAGAAGATACTTTTGCTCATTGTGCTTAGAAGCTTTGTGGTTTCGAGGTTTTTTAGAATTAGCCACTGCCCCACTATTATCACAATAAAGTGTAATAGTTTTTTCTACCTGTAAGACTACTTCCAATTCATTTAGGAAATTACAAAGCTAGACTGTTTCCTTTGTTACTTCACAAGCAATAACATAATTAGCCTCTATAGTCCAGTTAGCAATAAAAGATTGTTTAACACTCCTCCAAACTATGGCTCCAGCTCCTAATGTAAATATAGAACCACAAGTTGATTTCTTTGAATCAAGATCTAATTGAAAATAAGAATCTGTATATCTTATCAGAATAAGGTTACTTCCTGAATAAGAAAGCATTAAGTTCTTCATCTTATGAATATACTTAAGTATACACTTAATTACAATCCAATGCTCCATTATTGGATTAGACTGAAATCTACTTAGCAGTCCCACTACTTAATAGATATCTTATCTAGTGTAAAGCATTGCATAGATTAAATTTCCAATTGCCGAAGCATATGGAATGTTACGCATGTGTTCAACCTCCTCTTAGGTTTTAGGTGCTTGTTCTTTTAAATGTTTGATTCGATGTCTAATAGGTGTGAAATCCCTCTTAGAATCTTGCATGGCAAACTTATTGAGAATATTCTCAATATAGGTTAATTGAGACAAGGCTATCTATTTGTTCTTACTATCCCTTAGAAGTTTGATCCATAGAGCATAGTTAGCCTCCCCCAAATCCTTCATTGAAAACTGTTCATTCAACCATCCCTTAACTGTAGATAACATCCCTACATCATTCCTAATGAGCAGAATGTCGTCAATATATAGGATTAGGAAAGTAACCTTACCTTCTTGTATTCTTTTATAAACACAAGGCTCATCTATGTTCTGTATGAATCCATAGGTTTTCATAGACTTACCAAACTAAATATTCCAAGAACTAGATGCTTGCTTAAGTCCATAAATGGACCTTTGTAACTTGTATACCTTATGCTCATTACGAGGCTCAACAAAACCTTCTAGTTGGTCCATATAAATGGTCTCCTGAAGATCCCCATTAAGAAATGAGATCTTGATGTCCGTTTGCGATATTTCATAATCAAAATAGGCTACTATGGCCAAAGGAATCCTGATGGACTTAACTATGGCAACTGGAGAAAAAGTCTCCTCATAGTCTATACCCTCCTTTTGAGTACAACCCTTAGCTACCAATCTCACTTTAAAGGTCTCTACCTTTTCATCTGATCCTCTTTTCGTTTTGTAGATCCATTTGCACCTTATAGCTTTTATACCTGGTGGTAAATCCACAAGGATCTAGACTTCATTAGTGTACATGAAATCTATTTCTGATTCCATCACCTTAACCCATTTTTATGTATCAACATCATTAATAGCTTGTGTATATGTAATGGGATCTATGTCTACTTAGTCTAAGATGGCAATTAAGCCTTCTCCTAGACCTAGGTGCCTGTCTGGCTGTCTAATAAGCCTTCCACTACGTCTAGGCACTACTTGATGTTCAGTTTTCTCTTTTGATTCAACTCTTGAATCCATTTTGATATCTTGTTCTGTTGTATCCAAATTAACTCTTAGTTTAGATGAAATAGCTAGCTCCTTTAGTACTACTTCGCCTCTTCCTTTGTGATTTCTCACAAAATCTTCGTTTATGAAGGTTTCATTTGGCAACACAAATATGTTCCTATCTTAAGGCTATAGAAATAGAACCCTCGAGTTTTTGTTGGATATCCTACAAACAAACATAGTTCTGACCTTGGTTCCATCTTTCTGGATTCAAGCCTTCGAACATGGACTGGGAAGTCCCAAGTCCTTAAGTGATGCAATGAAGGCACTTGGCCAGTCCACAACTCTCTAAGTGTTTTAGGCACTAATTTTGATGGAGCAAAGTTAGGAAGATATGTTGCCATTTGTATGGCATATCCCTAGAACGATTCTAGAAAGCTAGCATAGGACATCATTGATCTTACCATTTCTAATAGATCCTATTTCTCCTTTAAGCTACACCATTCGGTTGAGATGTTCGAGAAGCTAAAAAATTGGAAACTATTCCATTGTCAATTAAATATTGTTGGAACTCTCCAGATAAATACTCACTACCTCAAATGGATCGAAATTATTTTAATGACTTGCCTAACTGCTTCTTAGCTTCATCTTTGAATTCTTTAAACTTTTCAAAGGATTCACTATTTTTAAGCATTAAATACAAATATTCATGTCTAAAATAACCATCTATAAAGGTTATGAAGTATTCATTACCTCCTATAGCTTGTACGTTCATGAGACCACACACATCAGAATATACCAGTTCCAACATCGATTCAGATCTGTTTGCTTTAGATGGAAACAAGGCCTTGGTCATTTTTCCTTCAATACAAGATTCATAGGTGGGTAATGGATCATTATCCAAGCTCATAAGGATCCTTTCCTTTACTAACCTGCCAAGTGTTTTTTGATTGAAATGACCCATTCTTAAGTGCCACAGATATTTTGAATTAATGTTAGAGGCATTGAAAATGTCTTAGTTTATCAATTCTATGGTGTTTAGTGAGCCGGTCATAGGTTCTATAAAGAACAATCTGTTTTCAATTATTGCATCACAAATAAAAACATTATTCTCATAAATTGAAACAACATTTTCAAAAATAAGGAATAACTAGATTTTATTAGAAAAAACATAAATCATGTTCCTTACAATAATTGGCATGCAATAAACATCCTCCAAATATAACCTATGATCACTAGGAAAGTCCAAGATAACTACTTCCACTTATTCTGCTGAAACATAAGATCCATCTACTATCTTGACTTGAAACGGGCCTTTAAGTAGTCTCTCCTTTGCTGGAACTCCTGCAAAGAATTGCAAACGTGGTTATGAATCTAATATCCAGAATTAGATAAATCTGCCACATTTCTAGTTCCTAACAAACTTAGGAAACCCATACCTTGTTTGCTTTTGAGGGACTCAAGGTAAACTGGACAGTTTCTTTTCCAGTGGCCCATCCCATCACAGTGGAAACTATTTTCTTTGATGTTCTCTTTGGCTTTCTTTTTCTTGGGTTGGGTCATGAGCCTTGATACTTAATATCTCCTCCATACTCTAGAGGGTACTTATCAACTCACTCAAGGTGTAATCCTTGTTATTGAGCTCACAGTCCAACTTAAACTACTGAAAAGAAGAGTTTAATCTATTGATCATCATAATCATCTATGTGTCCACATCCATGTCCGCCCCAAGCATCTCAACCTCAGTGACCACTGAGATTACCTTAAGCATGTAATCCCACACTGGTTTACTAGGATTTTGTCTAAGATTGTGAAAGGTTTGGATAGCTTTCACCCTTGTAGACCTGGTCCTTGTACCAAACATCTAATACAAGTGATGGACCATTGCACTAGCATTTTTCATACAAGCAATTTCCTTTTACAACATACCGCTAACAAAAGCTAGAATATAACACTTAGTAGTCTTATCAACATTCTGCCATCGCTCATATTATTGGACTAGCTCAGGAGTTGAATCTCCACCCAGAGGTGCAGGAGGCTCATTTTCAGTTAATACCCATGAAATTCGTTCATATTGAAGAACAATGTCAAGGTTACATTTCCATTCATTAAAATTCTCTCCATTTTTCAATTTGTTATTTGTCAAGAGCAAAGTGACTGGATTCATATTGCGATTGATTATTTATGAAAATATAAATTATTAAAACATAAGCATACTAATCAACAATATTGGAACTTCATATTCTAAAATCATGATACATGTATGCGTGATGATAGATTCAACAAAAATAAAAACATTTAAAACTTTGTACGACGGTTATTTTTCTTATTTATAATAGACTTAGTGATAGTGGGCCATCTTATTCATTAAAAAAAATGGGACCCTCCTACTCAAAAAACTACCAAGCATCTTCATGCCTAACTTTTTAAGAAACACCATAATTTGATCCATACTTTTACCAACAGAGCCACAGTGGGTAGGTTCTTGATAAAATATGTTGAGTAACCATTGATTCATCCATAAAAGGTACTTGCAAACCATGCCTCGTGGGAGGTCATATTTGCATCCAATAAATGGACATATCCTTAAGGAAACCCAAACCATGCAAGATCTAGGATTCATGCCCTCCGGTGGGGAGTAACACTTCACCATATGCAACTGGGCTATCATATGGAGACCGTGGACTCTCATATGAGCATCCTCTCCCACTCAATCTTTTTAGGCTTTAATTTTTAATAAATACCATCTTATCTAGATGCAATTTATTATCCATCCTATATTGTTTCATTATATATCTCATACATAATTAATGCATGGTAAAGCCTAGGGTTGGCAATTTTCTAAATGGCATACAATTACATAATATCATATATTATTTGCATCCATTCATCCATTCATCTCATGAACTAATAAACCACTTTTGATTGTCCATCCTATAACATAAAAATGATTACAAGGATTTTAGGCACAAAATAATCATCTTAAACTAGGATGTTTTGCTTTGAACTCTTCACTCATATGACCCGACCCATTTGGTAAAAATTGTATAATGGCATTTTATAAAACTGAATTTTTTCACTTTGAAAACAAAAATTCCAGCACTAGATTTTCATAAAAACTGAAAATTGTTCCATTAAAACAAAAAACCAGCACTTTGTTTTTTGTCAAAACTAAAACTTGATTCATTGAAACAAAAATCTAGCATTCAAAACTTGATTCATTGAAACAAAAATCTAGCATTTTGGTTTTCGCAAAACCTAAACTATGCCAATACACAATAAAAGGATGCACCGAAATCATTACCTCTTCATTTCTTCAACCCATGTTTTCATCATTACATCAATTTATACATTACAAAATCAAAGTAAACAGAAAAATGAAGCCAAAGAGGAAACATGGTGATGATAGACCACCCTCCTTATTACAAACCAAAAGAAGAAACCTTACATGGTAAATATAAATCCTATGGATAACCAAAAGAGCAAAACAATACTATATATATTTCTATCAAATAAAAATATGAAGCATACAAAAAATAATTTTCAACCTATACATCACATATAGGAACCGAAATTATGTATAATAAAAATGGATCTGATACCAATTGTTAGATTGAAAAATAAACGATGCAAGATTTGGTTAAAACGGTAGATTTCAAAAATTTTAGAAATCAAAACACAGTGAAAATAAGATAACCAAATCAACATGCCAAGTCGTACATGAGACGGTATAGGGAAATTAATTATCATAAGAACAAGATGCAGATTATATTACTGACTCCTTCGCTACAACTTTAACTCCTTATTGTGTTATCTTATCCTCGACAATATATCCTGTCCTAAGTGATGTATCCTTTTCTAGTTATTGTATCCTCTTCTCGATATTGTATCCTCAACCAATCAGATCTTCCATTTGTTCTTCTTAGACAACTTGGTTAACAAGATCCTTTGGTGGGAAAGGAGAAGAAAATTTTGAAGGAGAATTACTAAATATTATGAGAACACATATTTCAAATAAGATTTCCAATTACAAACCCTTTTATGAACCTTATGATAGCCATCTGCACAATAAAGAATAAAATTACTGCTTTGCCCTTATATTGGTTTTTACTTCTAGTTCTCTTGTTTTACTCTATATGGTGATTAGCACACAAGATCTCATCTTAGTGTAATACTTTATAGGTAGCTAGTCCATCAAACTCCTAGCGCCAGTTTAATCACCAATCTCTGTAAAACACTTAGAATTGATGATATCTTGTTCACATTCTAAGCTTTAAGCTCTTTTTCAATGGCTACTCCAGTCACAACAACCTTTATCTTACATGCATTCATGAAATGAAATGCATCACATTCACATCTTTTCAATCAATTATTTTATTTCACTTTACAAATATCATCGGACCTTAGTCTGACATTCAACATTAAAGTTGAGAATCACTTTTTCATTTATATGCATATTCACATTTCTCCTCAAAACTCGGTCTTGCATTTGACAATCAATTTGTGTATCACATATTTCGTCAAATTCACATACAAGGAGCACTTCTGTCATTATTTATGCATTTATCAAACTCCTTAGACATTTTAGGTTCGGAATCAGAACAATCACTTTTCATTTCAATGGCAATTCAAAACAGAAAGTTAACCCATAACAAATACTAAATGATACCATCTAGGTCGACTCACAGTACACTCTAAATTAGCATTAGCTTCCATAATCTGGAAAACATCTGAATGTGGAGGTTTATCCTGCACATCAAAATTATGCAATACATACATATTGTACACACACATTAATAACTTTGCAAAATTATAAATATTCATTGATGCACACGTGTTATGGAATATGTACAATGCATGTTCATGACAATCCAGGGGTATATTATCAAATTTCACATTTTATCACATTCTCACTTTTAGCATCATTTCCTTCCATAATAACCCATTTCTCATTCACTTTTACTAGATACACTTTACTCCTTTTCTTGAATCACAACTTTAATCCTATGAACCACTTCATCTCCATTATACACATTTCTTGGGTACTTTAATACCAACAATTAACTCATTAATGTTATTCTAGAATTACAAGACTAAACAATTATCCAAACTCTCATTTCAATCCTATATCACCTCCAAAAATCCAAATCTTCAGGTTAATTTTCCATGATCATTAAATAATTTGGTGACACTTTCTTCCACAAAAGTGTTCCTCATTGTCTTAAGTTTCTAATGACACCATAATCATTCAATTTGGTTTAGTACCCCAAAAGTTATATTCAAAATAATTTGGACTGTTTATAAGCTTAAATAGTATCTTGTACTCCACTTTAATTCAAAAATCTGGAATCCTAGAGACAGAATTAAATCTCGACTCCTTCAGAAATTTGGCTTTAGTTTCATCCAAATTAAAAATCGTCTCATTTAGAAGCCTACATAACAAGTTATGCCTATAATACCGAAGTATGTTTAGTGAAAATACTCCAGTTATCATTTCCCAGAACTCCTCATCAATTTCGTCCCAAATTCATCAATCAATCTCTCATGAATGATTTCAAATGGCTAAGATTTTTGGCAGAGAGGTAGTACAATGTGTTACAAATTCAATGGTTCAAGTCTCATGTCATTTGGAGGTCGAACGAAAGAGATATAACCAAAAGAGTAAAGGATGTTCACATTAGTCCACTTTGGTTAGCATTCAATGTCACGATCGGATTGTTTCAGAAAAGTCACAATCATGCTATTTAAGCACGATCGTGACTTTTCTGAAACAATCAGATCGTGACATTTAATCATGATCGTGAATTTTCTTAAACAATCTGATCGTGACATTGAATGAGCATGATCGTGACTTTTCTGAAATAATCCGATTGTGACATTGAATGCATGATCATACCTTTCCATACTTCATCAAAATGTCACGATTGTGCAGCCCCTCTTTTCTTCTCCAAATTAACGCACTGTAGAGTCTCTTTTTCTTAAAACAAACCTTCAGGTCAATTTTTCATGGACATTTTGATAAGGAAAAACAAAGATTTAGGAAAACACTCTTATACAAAATTGTTCCTTTATATCTTAAGTTTCTAATGATACAAACTTCATGCAATTTGATTCAATATTCTGCAAGTTCTGTTAAAAACACTAGACATTGTTCCAAACCATGACAGAATCCATAAACACAACTTCGAGCTAAATTTTGAAACTTTTAGAGATAGAATTCAATTTCTATTCCTTCATGAAAATATATCCATACGTCTTTTGTTTAATATGAACTTAAAATCATCCTATTTGGATGTCTATAGACCGAGATATGAGATATGGAAAAAATACAGATGCATGTTCATTGGAAAGACTGCATCTATACATGTTCAGCACACTTCAACATCATTTTCATCTTAATTTATCTCTTTTTCTTACTCTATCACTTCTAGCTTACTTCCTCAATATTTCCTATTCATTCCTATTTCATTTCAGCTCAACTTATCAAAACCAAATCAAAATCTATCATTTTTTATAGTCATCAAAAATAGAAAATAACAATCACGCATATCATCTTCACATTTTCTGCATTTTCAACTTTTGCATTTTCTTCACTTCTTCCTCAAACTTTAATTTTAAATCATTCATTCTCATCTCAAAACATCAGCTTACAACTATTCTTCCACTCTAAACTCATTCTTTTGGTCATCTCTAAAATGCTTAAAACTCACGTATATGCGTATATATATACACAGTGAAAGCAGAGTCCTTATTTCTGTTTTCTTCAAAAAGTTTCTACACCTAGTTATACGAGTTTTTTAAGATCTTTCAACTCCAAAAATCATTTTAGCTCCATCTCATAACATTTTTATTATCAAGTCTGAAGAATCAACACATGTTGTATACTATAGTTTTTCACTCACGTTATTAGCACATGTACATTTTCATTTTATAACTAACATGATGCATGTTTCATCTTATGCAATAATGAAAAACCATTAAAATGCTTACTTGTCTAAAGCTCCAAAACCTTCAAGATCACATAAACCTTAGCTTTCCAATAATGCCCAATCATCAACAGTCAAGAGTTGTAGGGTTGGGTATTTCAGTTATAGTGAAGAAGATAACAAAAAGAGATGGTGAGTGAGAAGTGAGACCAAAACTTTCTTTATGAGGATGAGAGATTTTTCTGAAAGAATGAAGCTTCTAGAAGATAAAGAAAAATCTCTAAAAAGAGACAAGATCCACACAATAACTGGGTCTTTCAAATAGAATTGTATAATATAACTTAAACAAGATAAGTGACATATATTACTTATCCATTAGTCCAATTCCTAATGCTTCAAACTAGTCTCTCTTATTAAGCTAGTTCAACCATCTCCAAATTTTCAAAGTCATTCTCTCAATAATTTTTAAAAATCATTTTTAACAATTCTCCAACATCATTAGTTTTTCATTTCTATTTCCTTCCATCAATTTACTAGCCAAATGACATTTTTTACTAGTCTAACAATAACCTTTTCAGAAATTATTTCAAAAATTCTCTTAAAGTCTAATTTAACAAATACACTCTCCAAATAAGTTTTCAATTCAACAATCTCATAATTCTCAATAATATCTCATCACAATTCAATTATACCCGAAATTATCAATGAATGCATGTCCAATTATTTTCATATACAAAAATACAATGTTCACATGTATGTGTATATAATATAATGCATGAATATGAAATGCATTTCTAATCTCTTGATAATCTCTCTCATATTTACTATTTTATCCTGAACGTGAGTAATGGGATGTTACAATTCTCCCCTCCTTAAAAGAAATTCCATCCTCAAAATTCTTATCTAGTTGATTAGGAAGACGGGGGTATTGTTTCCTCAAATACTCTTCCGTTCCCCATTTAACTTCTTCACTAAACTAATTTCTTCTAATTGACCATAGATAATGAAATCAATCATTCCTTTAATTATTTCTTCAAATATCACATTATCTTAACTATTTCTCATTATACAATATTAGATCATTCACAATTTCACTTTTGGAGCTGGCAATACATCTTTGTCAGATCGTATCAATATTTCTTAGCATATTCACCTATCACCCATTATGAATCTGAGATATCTCTTTTTCTCAACACAACTCATAATTTATTAGTCTTATGTTCTCAATAACTTCGATGTTAATCCACCAATTTCATTTGTCTTTCAGGAATCACTTAGTTCCTGACATAGATCAATTTCACCAATCAATAGTATCTCAAATTGATTATGATCTTTATCCATTTTTAGGCCCTCTTCATTTCAATGTAAGGGAGAACGACTCTTTTTGTCGTATATGTAACACCCCATTACCCTAGGGTACGCACCGGGACGCCCATAGGTCATTCCGATACCTAGCCTAAGATAAGGGAGTGCTACGTGCGATCACTACAGAACTCCACATGGCATCACATA
>JAOQMP010066393.1:0-10298 GCA_027563575.1 Erythroxylum pedicellare | reverse complement strand
AAAACTTGCTTTTATTATACATATTGAGACCATATTTGTTAAACCAGAAGCATTAATATGTTGAAGACACTTAGATTTAATAACTTGCTTTAGCCTATTTCTTTAATAATTACATACCCATAAAATTATCCTTTAGTAATAACCATGTTGAGCTTTAACATTTTTCATTTATTAAACCCATATATTAACCTTTATTTTATTTTTGTTTAAGGACCTTTTTATTTTTTTGAACCTTAAAGGTTATTTACAAAATTTTATTTGTTGAGATGTTAAAATTTGAAAGGTCCATTACGTTTATTATTGTGGTACTAAATCTATGGTACTGAATGCCCAACATTATTGTTAAGAAAAGAAAGAAAGAAAGAAAAAATTGAGCATATGTAAAAAAAAGAAAGAAAAAAAGAAGAAAATAGTAAGTATATATGACCATCAGTTTTGCATGAAAGGACCTATGTGTATTGTGAATAAGTTTCATTATAATGTTCTTTTTGGTAAATTTCCTTTAAATCAACTTTTTTATTATCCTAATCATACCTAACCTAAGCCCTATTACAACCTTATAAGACCTTTTGATTTTTGTTTCTAGTTTATATATAACTGGTGGAGATGTGCTTTTATTACAAGCATATGGTAAGAATTCTACTATACATTGATTGAGAGTTTTGATACTTTTCACTCTAAATACTTGAGTGCATTGAGTAACATCTTCGTGAGGGTGTAAAGATACATAAGTTTGATTTCAATGAGGTTATGATGTGATTTTGATTAATATTACTTAGGGAGTTAATTTTAGGATAACTTATTTTTAATTGTATGTTAATTTGATTCAATATGATATTATGATGTATTGTATGAATGGACACAGATTGATGTTGTAGATTTATAATTTTGATTATGGTTTGCTTGAGGACAAGTAAAAACTTAAGTGTGGGTATGTTTGATAGATGCATAATTGATCATATTTATACCTTATATTTGATGCATTATTGCTTGATATTTTTATACTTTTAGCATATACTTGATACTTAATGCCTTCTAAGTGCATATACAAAGTATAATTGCCTTCATGGACTTAAAAGAGAAGAATTAGGATGAAAACATGACATAAAACGAAGATTTGATGCATAGAAGGGATACACAGTCATGCATTAGGTTATGCACGTATCCCAGGCCATGCAATTTGGCCATTTTTAGAGAATTTAGTGATATATGGCTTCATGCACAATCATGCACCAGGTCGTGCATTAGCCAAAAACCTACAATTCATTATATAAAGATGCAAATAGGGACTTGAAGGGAGAGTACATGGAGGGAGGTGATTCTAGACATGGAGATCATTCTCTAGGGGCAATTTTGGTTTATGGAAATGAAAAACATAAAGAAATCATCGAAAGATCCATCAGAATACAAGATCAAACCTTTCTATTGCAAAAATATTCGATAGAAAATAATCAGGGAGATTTGGTTTTCAATTCATTTTCCTTTTACTGTATTTCATGTTTGATAATATGTAACTAAACGTCTTTTTAGTGTTTAGGTTAGATGAACTATATGTTGGTACTTTAATAAGTTTTTATTCTTTCATTAATGCAATTGGTTTGATTGTTATATTGTGATTAGATTATTTGTTTTATATATGTTCTAATTTACCCAGGAATATTAAATCATAATCTGATTTCATACGTAGAGATTGCGAAATCCTAGGTTTGAATAGATCTACCATAAGTGGAAGGAGTTAATTGCAACCCTAGAGATAGGATGACATAAATCTTCCAGATTAATGTTAAACCTAAAGGAACTCATAAAATCTGTAATGCAATCTTATAAACTTTAACTTGACTAATTCGGTTGGAAACCTTAGGATTAGTTATTAGTAGACTCAAGGTCAGTTATTAGCATACCATAGGAGTCTCTATGATTTAATAAATCAACAAAACAATTGCATAATAAAAGATCAATTTGTTAAAGATTTAGGGGGATTCGAAACCTATATACTAAAATTTTGATATCGATAATTTTATTAGTGCTTCCATAATTCTCTGTTCAATATTTTCACCCATTTATTTTACTTGCTTTAGTTTTATTTTCTTTTATTAAAAATCCAAAACCAATATGTAGTCTAGATAATAGGAAAAAGGTAATTACTAGTAATCACTGTATTCAGAAGATCGACCTATACTTGTCGGTATTAACTACAGCTACACTGTGCACTTATGATTATTACAATATTTACTAACTTACAAAATAGTTCAATGACTATTCATGCTCATATAACTTTAAAATTTTAAAACAAATTGTCTTGCATGAAATATGGCCATGTCAAAGTACATGGGTAAGTGCATCCTATAACTTTATAACTTTATCAAAAACAACTCCAAATCGCCTCAAACTTTTCCAAATTCATTCTTTTTGCTCTAAATAAGTGAATTGCAATCTAAAAACAAAATACAAATTAATTAAGTAACATAAACAGTAAAATTATTCAAATACATAAGCAAAATGCACTAAATATAAACCTAAAACTATGAACAATTAAGCACTTATCAAACTCCCTTACACTTAAGCATTTACTTATCCTCAAGCAAATTAGCATTAAACACATCAAATATATCAATAAATATTCTCCATTACTCATTCAATTACAAAGATCATTAATTTCTTAAGCACTTAGTTAATTATATCAAATTATTAATCAGTCCAATTCAATTTACAGTTGTTCAAATTTCAACTCAATTCTCACCATTCCACTTTATGCATAAAGTGAACATACATTAGAAAAATAATAAAACCTTTAAACATTTTTATACCCCTTAAAAAACAAAACACTAAATTTAAACAACATAAAGCAATTAGAAGCCTGTTTGAGAAGTTACCTACCCTTTTGATGCAAGAGTAAACACTTTATCATAAATACCCCTGATTACTCAACTAGGCCATTGTCTTAAATGACCACTAACACCACTCTTTAGTTTCAACCTTTTTATTGGTATAAAGCCAATGGATTGAAATTATTTATACTTGATTATTCATATACTACTATTTCTTTCTTTCTTTTTTCCTTTTTATTCTTTTTTTTATGTGTAAGGTATTGAAAATGATAAAAAAGAATTTACATTTGACTCAGTGCATATACAAATTATAAACAAAGTATCATAATGCATATCAAATATCCATTCTCAAAATTAATAAACTAAATAGAAACTAACTTAATCACTAAAACTTATAACTATTTGCCTAACCAAATCAAATCACAATCACAACCAAATTCATAGCGAATTATCTTGATCAACATCCTTTTAAATATTTTCCTAAATTATTTATTATTAAGGTAATTATAATGAAACTAAAAAGCTTTACTACTAAGTCCCTCCCCTACACATAAGTTTTACATTGTCCTCAATGTATTAAACATAAAAGAACAATGAAAATATGAAAAATAATGGGAGAGGGTGAGGGTAATTATTATTCCTCTTATATAAAAAGATTTTTTTTTATCTTTGATTAATGTCATTAACATCCATCTAATGTCAGTGTGATGTTGCCTTCACAGCCTACAAAACTCCATTACATCTTAACTAAAGTATAAAAAAAGTTAGAACTATAAGTCTAAAACTATGATAGCAAACTAAACAACTAATAAAAATCCTATAATTTACTCAATTAAAACAAAAATAACTACTTCTTAGGTTGACTTTAACTATTGCTTCTTTATGAGTCTTTTAGCTAAATTTATTAGTAAGCACTTCACTTAACTTAGATATATAATTAGTGGCTTGCTTCCACCTGTTTACCCAAATAATGGTTCATTAGCCTACAAATAGCCCATATGTTGTAATATAACAAGTAAATTCACTATTGTCTTTTTAATAATAAATTGCCAATATAATAAGGATTAATAAAACTCCCTAGATCATTGATTGACTTAGAGAATTTGTTCTACAGGAAGTAGGAGCTCTCTATTCTTAAGACGACTATCGATAATTCCTTGATGAACTCCTTATTTAGCTCCTCCTCTTCATCTTCCTCTAACTTCTTTTCTTGAATAATAGCTACCTCCTTTTCTTCAACCTCTAGCTCCTCTTCACTCCTCAAAGTTGTTATCTTTACTTGTTCACTCAAATTTGGCTCATTATATCTAGATAAAACACTTGACTTCTCTTTAGAAACAAGCTCGATGAGTTTTCCAATTAGAAATCCTATATTATGGAAGGAGGCGAATAACTCTTTATTTTATTAGAGGTTAGCCTTGACTATAGCAATGACTTTCATAAAGAGCTCCTCGAGATTTCAATCCTTCTCTTGTTACTGTTATTGCAGAAATTCATGTAAAACTTGATAATTCCATGAAAAGATGGGATAGTTTCTCAGATTATGAGTATTCCCATATAGGATGTTTTAAGGACAATTCCCTATGTAAATTAGTTGCTCGCACATGTAGTTTGGTGCCTTGAATTCATAATTGGGGTGCCCAACACTGCAATTATCATAATATATCTTGGATAGGATTTAAGCTTTGAAATATGTGCTACCATACCTCTCATTACAAGCTTTTGATACTGCCATAAGAGATTACACATTGTAATCCTAAAAGAATATTGTCCTCTCCATCTTTTCATTATGTTTGGTAGTTAAAGTAACAAATACGCAAATCTTGAAAATAAGCCATAAACATAAGATCAAGAAAGAGAGATCTACAAAAAAATAAATAAGAACAAAAGGAAAATAAATGCAAAAGGAAAATAGTGGCTAGATTAATAGAAATTAACTGTTCCAAACATCTTAGTCCTTGATAATGACACAAAAATCTTGATTGCATTCTTCTAATCATTTTTCGTATAGATCTTTCTAAGTAAGTGCACCTATCGCTTCTATAATATAGGTTATTGAGTAGAAAGTTTCTATCTTATATAGAATATGAGCAGTAGTAGCAACTCTTTTCCTATTATCTAACCAGAAAAATTAAGGTGATGATGATAAATAAATTTCAAAAATAAAAAATAAATTAAGAACAAATTAACACAATCGATTAACTAGAATGATGATTAAGCTAAGAAACAATAGATGAAGATAACGGTACCCAGATTTTGAATCCTCTATGACTTCTCATATACACATTAATTTAATTTAAAGCTCATTAAACAATGAAATTTTCTCAATTATACTAATATATTTCTTAGGATTATTAACAACTAATCTTAGGTTGATTAATCAAATTCTCTTTTTAATTTAAACCCCTAGAATTACAATTAATTGATTTCTAAATGTTGCTCTTTGGTTTGACCCTAGTCTAAGATTAACAACCACTAATCCTAGGTTAATTAGTCAAAATCTTTTTCTAATTTAAACCCCTAGAATTGCAATTAATCGATTTTTGAATTTTGCTATTAAGTTTGACCCTAATTTTGAAGATTTATGTCATCTTATCTCTAAGTTTGCATGTAACTCATTTTAATTATGCCTTATTAATTCATACAAAGGATTTTCAATCTCAATTATATGAAATCAAATATGAATTAATATACTAACAATATTAATTCAAGAATAATAAAGAACATATAATTGAATATCAATGAAACTAAAGAATAAAGTAAATTAAATGAAATCATTACAAGGTCCATCTCAGGGTTCATCATATCTAGGTACCATAAAGGGTTTACTTCCTAATCATATAAAAAATATCATTAAAAATAAAGGAAAAATAGAAAATGAAAGGAAATATGAAGAAATCCTTTTTAATCTTCGAGAAATTTATTTTACATTGATGAAAATTCACTCTAAAAGGATCTTCTTACTTGTTCTTCAGACTTTTTGTAAGGCTAGGTTATCCAATTATACCTCTCGAGCTTCCTTAATACTTTTTCTTTTAGTATTAACTTTTATTGTTCAAAAAATAGGTTTTTAGGTGGTACTCAGGCAAGTACACAAATGTGTGCTTGGTTGGGTACTTGAAAATTATAAGATCCTTGAATCCAAAACAAACACAAGCTCATAATATGAACACAGGCAAGTACATAAGTGTGTACTTCTCAAACACGGGCATGTTAATGCCATGTAACTCATAAGAACTTTAAAATAACTTCTTATGTGAAACATGGCCATATTGAAGTACATAGTAAAGGATAAGGGCATGCACTTGCCTATGTACTTTTTCTGTAGCTTCATAACTTAATCAAAATAGCTCCAAATTGCCCCAAACTTGTTCATATTCATTTTTTTCTCCATATAGGTGAATTATAATGTAAACAAAATATGAATGAATTAAGTACTAGAACAAATAGAAACACTTAAATTGTTCATTTTAAATAAGTGTCATCTTCCCTTTATAAGAGAGCACTATAAATCTGTACAAACAATCATATGGATCAATATAAATCATACCAATACTCAATACATGTAATATTAGCCTAATTTATAGAAAATATCATCAATAATTAAAAATAAGTACTACAGGTACAAACCATGCTCTTCTTCAATGCGAACTATATTAGTACTCTATTTATTTAATACGATGTACACATGCATAAAATATTTTGATTCATTACATGTAAATAAGATATACACTCTTAAATAGGAATATATTGAGTAGAAGAAAAGAATATCTTGGTTTAATATAAACCATACCAATGCTTACTATATTTAATACCACCATTGCAAACCACCATGAATCTTAAATGAGTAATGGCTTTAATGAAATGTGGGAATATGGTATAAACCATACCCCCACCTTAATACAAACTATTCTAGTACTTTATCTATTTAATACTAAATCTACGTACAAAAAATATCATCATTTATTTCAGATGAGGAAAATTGTTAGACCCTAATTTTTTTTATTATTTATTAATTTATTAATTTGTTTATTTATTTTAGAGTTTAGTCCATTAATTTAGCAAGCATAAATAGAACTTAGAATTTAGAATAGAAATGTTAGAATTAAGATAGAGTATAGTATGGTAGTTAATAGACTAAAGGAGTTAATAGGTATTACATTAAATAAAGGGTGCAAAATTGGAAAGACAATAATAAAATGTTATCTTGGATAAGAAAGAAGAGAGGAGGAGAAGAGTGCGTGAAAAATGTGGGAAAGAAAGAAAAAGAAGAAGAAAATCATGGAAGCAAGGGAAAGAAGAGAGAAAATCATGGAGGAAGAAAAAGGAAGAAGATTTGGCTAAGTTTAAGGTAAGCTTCATCTTTCTTCATTTTTGGGTATAAAAAGAAGTAGAGAAATGAGTTTTGTGATTGAAATGAAAGGAGAAAAAAGAGGATTTAAGAAACTCATTTGATTTTTCATGGATTTCTAAACTAGTTCTTGGTTTTTCTAGCCTAGATACCATATGGGTAGGTTAAGTCTAAGCTCAATTTGTTATTTATATTTTTGATTCTTTGAAGCTTTGTGGATTTTCTACTTAAACATTGGTTTGAATGGAAGTTTGGTTTAGTTGAAGGAAAAATTCCATGCAAGAGCAAGAGGAAAGGCATAATTGAACTTAGAATTTCAAGCAATTTAGGTAGGTAATATATTTATAGCTATTGTTGATGTGATTGTTGATATATAGCTAAAGCTATGTTCAAACTTCATTTTGTTCTAGTAATGAGATTATGAATGGAATAAGTTTCTTTTGCATGTATTCATGTTGTCTTTTGTTGAGTTGTAAATGGTTGTGCGAAATTGTATGTGCAAATTAGTGTTGGATTGTTGAGTTCTGGGTTGCAGATTCGAAAGTTTCGCTGCGGCGAAGCTAGGACTTTTGCCGCCGCGAACCTTTCCCAAAAGGTGGTTTTTGGCACAATCTTATAGCTTCGCCGTGGTGAACCCAGACTTTCATTGTGTCATTTTTTCCCAAAAGGTGCGATGTTTGATCTGGAAACTTTGTCGCGGCGAAGTCATAATTTTGCTGCAACGTATTTTTCCTGAAGGGTGCGTTCGCTTAACCTTGAGACTTCACCGTGGAGAAGCCAGACGTTAACTGTGGTAAACTTCTCTCGAAAAGTCATTGGAAATATTTTCATAGTTTTGCTGTGGTGAAATATTTAGTTTGTTGCGGCGAACCTGCCACTACCGATGGTGAGATTCTCGTTACAAATTAAAAGTTTCATCTTTCTTCTAGCATGACCTTCATCTGACTGGCCTAAATTGTCGCCTTGGGATAAGTAATGGGATCGGGGCCTAACATCTTTTGATATCAGAGCTTAGAAGTTTTAAGGATTCCTAGGCTTATAATACGTAGTTGTGTAAATTATTATGATGTGTGATTAATTATTTGCATTGTGAATTGATTGATTGCATTAAGTGACATGCATATCATAAATATATGTAGGAAATAAGATTAAAATGAGACGTAAGCTAATTGTTAGTGTTTAAATTGAAGGAGTAAGATGCTATCTCGTAGAAGAACACGAGGAGTTTTGCAAAGATCTATTGTAGCTAATTCTCCATCAAAAGAGGAGGGTACTGATGAATCTAAAGCCCTAGGAAATGTTGAGGCTTTTATAGGACACGGTAGTGGGCCCTCTTGATCACAAACACATTAGTCTCCTCTTTTGCAGGAGTAAGTGCCTATTCCTTTAGATCCTAGGCTATTCCAATCTTTTGCTCAGGCTTTTGTCTAGGCCATAGGCTAGATGCTGCAAACTTTTACTCCAACCCCAACTAAAAAGGGAAAGCAATTTAATAAGCTTAAAGTATAGGGCAGTGGACTTTTATGGAACAACTGATCCAGAAGAAGCTGAAGCCTTGTTGAGGAAAAAAAAAGGGTATTGGAGTAAATGGACAGTAAGGATGATGAAAAAGTCGAATATGTTGCAAGCTTACTACAAAGAGATGCTTTGCATTGGTGGGAAAGTGTGCTAAGGAGTCAGATGAAACCGCCAGTGTTGACATGGAAGGATTTCCTAGCTACTTATAAGAAGAAATATCTGTTTGAGGTTTATATCCAGCAAAAGCAGAGGTAATTTTTGAGTTTCACCTAGAGGGAGATGACAATGAGTGAATATGATCATAGATTTATGCAATTGTCCTGATATGCAGCTGAGATGATGATAAGCAAAGCAGCTAAGTGTCGTAGGTTTAAATATGGACTACTTTTAGCTATCAGGGAAAAGTGGTCGTACATAATTTCAATGACTTCCAACAGCTAGTGGAAGCAGTAATAAGGGTTGAGAATGTGGAAAATATAAAGAGCATAGTAAACAAAAAGACAAAAGGAAGAGAACAGTTTAGAAGAAAGGTGGTGCTCCTAGTTCAGAGAGGAGTGCCAAGACTTTCTTCATACAGTTTGAGGATAGGAGCAGTTGTGTAAGCAGGTCCAGACAGACGAGAACTATTTCTCATTAAGCCTCAACGATGAGAGGTAGTAGAAGGGGAGAGGGAGATAAGCCACGTATTCCCAAGTGCGATCATTGCGGTAAATTCTATAAGGGGGAGTGCTACAAATTGACTGGAGCTTATTTTAACTGTAAGAAAAAAGGGCACATGGCTAGAGAGTGCCCGCAGTATGTAATACGAGAGGGAACCAAGATGCAAGCTTTAAAAAGGGCTAAGACTGTAGGATACAAGATTGCAACTTAAGTGGGAACATCTGAGGTAGCTAAGAAAGTAAATCCTCTAAGAAGACCAAGGGGGCAAGCACCAACTAGGGTGTTTGCAATGATGAGAGAGGACGCAGAGACAACTCTAGAGGTTGTGACTGGTATGGTTAAATTATTTGATGACGATGTTATTGTTTTGATTGATCCCGGATCTACTCATTCATTTGTTTCGTCAAGTAAAATTGTGCCTGTTAAAAGTTTGAGCCCATTAGATAGTCCTCTGATGATTAGTACCCCTATTGGTCAGTATGTCATTATTAGTCAAATTTATAAAGATTATGAAATATATATTGGTAGAGAACAATTAGTGGTGGATTTCATGCCATTGAAGATGGGGGATTAGAAGTGATTTTGGGCATGAATACGTTAGAAAAATATAATGCTAATTTAGATTGCAAACAAAAGATAGTAGAGTTTAAGTTGGACAAAGGTAGAAAGGTGGTGTTTATGGGAGACAGGAAAGTGAGCCTACCTAGAATTATTTCAGCTTTGATAGTCGAGAAAATGATGTAGAAAGGATGTCAAGCATTCTTGGTATATATAGTAGACACGAAGGTAGATGAAGGAAAGTTAGAAACAATTCCCATGGTCATGGAATTCCCAAATGTCTTTCTAGAGGTGTTGGCTCCTAAATTTTTTTCTTGATGAATAAGTATGATTTACATCAATTATAAGATCTTTATGAAAGTTTGTGTAGTTAATTATTATGT
>JAOQMP010066392.1:0-10299 GCA_027563575.1 Erythroxylum pedicellare | reverse complement strand
GTGTCATTTAACCCAGGTTATGTTACCCCTAATGATTACGAATCATTAGTCACTACATATGAATTTCAACATATCAATTACAGATTATATCAAAGTTCTAGCAATGAGTTTGCAAAAAAAAATTTAATGAACACATTAAATTCATCCTTTCACAGCATCCAATAAGTTCATAAACAAATAACCAAACTATAATGAGAATATGATTATCTATACACACAACCCAAATCAATTAACATAGGTTAATATAATCTTCTAATGAGAGAAAGAATCAACAAAAATAGTGAAATAAACTTAACCTGCGTCGTCAGCATTGATGTAACCTCTGAATCGGTGTCGACAAGCTACCCCTCCATGGGTCCCCCGTTAAGAAATAAAATGAAACTAGACTAATAAAAACAAATTAAATAAAGTATACAAAAAAGATAAAAATGGGAAATTCGGTAGGGACATGGTTCTTTGATTCAATCTTGGCCTACACCCAAATTAAACATATTTTATTAAATTATTGTTCTTAAACCTCTCCTTCGAACTATTTATTGTGGGTTAATCATTAACCCAAATTTTCCCTTATGTAGTATTTAATCAAGATACGATTGTTAATTAATCCTAACCATTGAATAACCTAGGATACGATCTCTAGATTTAATTAGGTAGTAGTATTACGAATTAGGAAAACTGATTAATCAAGGCAAAGGCCACATATAATGTGTCATTTAAGCTAGGTTATGTTATCCCTAATGATTACGAATCATTATTCACTACATATGAATTTCAACATATCAATTATGGATTATATCAAAATTCTAACAATGAGTTTGCAAATAAACAATTCAATGAATGCATTAAATTCATCCTTTCATAATACCAAATGGGTTCATATACAAATAACCAAACCATAATGAGAATATGATTATCTATATACAAAACCCAAATCAATTAACATAGGATAATATAATCTTCTAATGAGAGAAAGAAACAAAAAAAAAGTGAAATACACTTAACCTGGGTCATCAGCATCGATGTCACCTCCGAATCGACATCGATAGGCTACCCCTCTATAGGTCTCCTTATGGTGGAGAGCTTGCCTCCATCTTTATGCTCTTCTGAAGCTGCTGAACTTCCCCCTTAATTCAGCCCAAAATGCCTATTTATTCTCTATTTTGCTTCAGCCAAAAGTCTCTTCTCTACTGCGCCTCCTTCCTTTCTTCTCCACTACCGTTCTCTATTTACTGATTTATTTCTTGGTCCATCTACTGTACACTCTCAACTTTAAAAAAACCTACTTCACGCCTCTTGGAAACGTCTGCATTTCACAGACATTGTCTGCATATGGTATGCATTTCAATTAAAATGCTCCTAACGTCCGCATTAAACCCACTATGTTAAATTCATTTGCGCTTGCCATTTACTACACTGCCATTTCATGTTGCTCCTATCTATTCGCCTTTGATGCATTTTGATATATGTCTACATTGATTTATGCTTTCAATGTCTGCTGCATTGCATTTTTTTCTTGTAGCGTCGTTTTTGTGTGCTTCTTCTCCTAACTACCTTGTCTTTATTAATTAAAGTAATTATGCGCAGGGCCATGCAAAACATTAATTTCATGTACACCTTGCATGGTCTATGCACAACAACCTGAAGCAACTTTGATTTATTTGTGTTTCTATTTTACTTGTTTTCTTTTTGCCTTTTAATTTTCTTCTTCTTGCTCTATAAAGATAAGTGAAAATTAATCTTTAAGAAGTGGCCAAAATATAGAGCTTTTGACTCACTTTAACTTCTTTGCTTCTGAGTTATGCCTAAAATCACATATGAGTCAAAGTGTGTACCTTAAGCAATTTCATGTCAATAATCGCTAAGTGTTATGAAATAATTAAACTATCAATTAAGCATATATTAGGGCTCAAAAACCTAAACCTAAAATGAGACTACAATAGAAAGAAGAGAGGCTAGCAGTGGGTTGGATTCATTTTTGGGGACATTCTGGGACACAAAAGGAGAGAGAAAGAAGGTGGAGAAGAGAAAATAGTGAAGACAGAAGACAGAAGAGAACGAAGACCATTCAGGTGAGGTGAAGAAGAAGAACAACAGAGAGTTGAAAATAGTGTTAGCATTTGGTCTTCTTGGTGATCATCAACCAAAAGCAGAAGGCGAGAGTTGATGCAAAAGGCTTCAAAGTGGCAGGAGACCATTGTAACTCCCTCATCCAATCCTTGTTTGCTTATTTTGTTCCTATCTGTTGCATTATTTCTTTGTTATTTCACCAGAATCACTACTATGTTAGCTTAACTGACTATTACTCTTTAGCTTTTAATAGTTAATTTTAGGTATTCACATGGTTTATTACTTTAAAACTTCTCTTATACTGATAAAGATGGGATTAAAGTATATGAAGATGATGAATCTTGTTTATTCCATGATGGGCTGATTTCTATTTCATGAGAATTAATGTAGCTAGTTTAATCAAATTTTCATGATTAAGTTACTTGGTTGTTGTTTCATGTTTGCTATAGTTTCTGAACTAAATGGATGTAAAAGCATGACCAAACTTTGCATCATTTTAGTATTAAATGAAGGATCGAGAGAAGAATTTTAATATGGAACGAGAAACTATAGATGCTTAAGTTAAGAATTAGAAATATATTAACCTAAGTGGAAATTATCAGTCGGGTTTTCACAATTAATTCAAATCACAACTTGTCGAATGCAAAAGTTAGATTTATTTTATTGTTCGAGTTGATCTTAGAAGCCAACTATTAATTTTAGTAAGACAATTATCCAATCATTTCCCTTTCATCATGCATAGGACATTAAATTGAGTTTTCCACTTCGATTAATATATTCGTTTTTACTTTTAGTTAAACTAGTTTTATTTTCAGTATAATTTTGTGATTTTCTTTAAAGTCTTCATTCAACAAAATGGGATAGAATGTTTAGAATTGCATCTATTTTTATTTTTGTTCAAGATTAATTTAAGTGAACCATTTTCACCTTCCTAAGAGATGTACATCTATCTCGTATACTTACAAGTAGGATTGCCTAGGTATTTTTAGAACTTATTTTGGCATAACAAATTTTTAGAGCTATTGCTGGGGAAGGTGTTAAGCATTTAGATTAAAATTAAATTTTGTTATTTTTGTCTATTCATGCATACAAGTTTTATTGTGTTGTTTCGTTGATTTGTTTGTTCAATTTTTAACATTGCCTTAGTTAGTCCCTACTAGGAAGGAGGTCTCTAGGAAGTGAACTTGTTTAGTTTATACTAGGAAGTAGATCTCCAGATTGTAAACATATCCCTTTTTATTGATAACATACATAAAATACAAAGAACTCAAAGGGACTTTGACGATGATAACGAGGAATCGAAGCATGAAGACCAAGTTAATAACCAAAAGATAGGTGAAAGGTAGTTAATAATGAAGGAGTACACCAGACCAGTGATTGGTATTACGACTTCATGCATACGTTTGGGTGAGGCAGCTAAAAACTATGAATTGAAGAGCAGCCACTGCAACATGTTGCCATCTTTATATGGGGTTCCCAATGAAGACCTTTTAAACGTCATTCAAAAATTCTATACTAGTCTCCAAACCTTCCCTTTGGATGGTTTAGACGAAGATCAACTTAGAATGAGAGGCTTCACATATATATTTAAGGATCAGGCCAAGGCATGGCTAATGGCCTGTTCACCTAATTTATTGACCACATGGGAGGAGGTGTATAACAAATTCATAGGAAAGTTCTATTTCCATCAAAAGACTTATGGGTTACAGACAAAGATAAATACCTTCATTAAGATGGAGGTAGAGCCATTCCATGATGCATGGGAATGTTTCAAACTCATGGTAATCCAATTTCCACACCAACATTTTCCACTCCATATGCAAAACAAAATCTTTTATGATGGATTGACATAACAATGTCAGTGCATTGTGGACAACACAGCAGGAGGAGCTATGGGACATAAGACGATCGAAGAAAGGTATTAAATCTTCAAAATGTTAGGGCCAAATTCTAAACAAAAGAGTGTGAGGGAAGAAGAGATGGAGTTCATGAAGTGAGCTCGAATCGAGAAATGAATATGCAGTTAGTTGAGTTAATAAGGTATGTAAGGATGCTAACTTCGAGACTACCCCAAAACATTCCAAATCAAGAGGTATATGGTATATGTGGAACTTGTGTATCATAGAGCTAATATTTTTTCATGCTCTTATGAACCTTTTGTAGATGGGGAAGAGCAAGTGAACTCACTTAACAGTTTTCAACTAAAGGAGAGAAATGATTTGTATTCAAACACCTACAACCCTAGATGGAGAAACTACCACATTTTTTTATGGAAAACTAATAATCCACTAGTACAACCCCATCCACAATACCAAAATTTTCAGAGGCTAAATTATTTCAAAGGAAAATCCTCAATTTAAAACCCACCAAGCGAGCCTTCTTTAGAGGAAAGCCTAAATGTGTTTATTTAGGTAACTACTCAAAATTAAGAACAAATAATAAAAGATTTGATTCCTTAGAGGTGTTTGTGAAGAGGATTGAGATTCAAGGACAACAACTCACTGCTAAAATGTGCAACAATCAAAAGGAAAAGTTTCCTAGTCAACTTGAGCAGGCCCAAGCAGTTACTGTCCTAAGAAGTGGAAGGGTGATTGATAATCACATTGACATTCTTCCTAATATTATTGATGCTTCTAATCAAGAGGAGGAGAGCCTAATAAAAGAAAAAGATGAGCAAAAGGAGGTAAGCAATAGGCATGACTCTTCGAGTCACATTAAAAAAAGTGAAAAAAAAGCATGACGCCAAGCAAAATGAACGACAAAAGCTATATAAAACGAAACAATATAAGTAGTTTTCGTACTTAACATGCTTTTTAAGGTTAACATTAATCTGCCCTTGTTAGATATGATTAGGAACATCTTGGCTTATACGAAGTTCTTCAATGAATTAAGCACCAAGAAACGAAAGTTTGAGCCTAATAGGAAGGTGATAGTTTCGTAAGTAGAGAGTGCAATTCTATATCATCAATTATCCCCAAAATTAAAAGATTCAGGAAGTTTTGTTGTGAAAGTATCAATAGGTAATGGGGATGAGGTGTGACACCCCAATACCCCCTGGGAGGATACGGGAGTGCTATATCAGACTCACAAACATAAACAAACAATAGACTGATACAGAAGCATTTCAAAACATACTAAACATTTATTACATAAATTTTCGAAAACTGAAGCAAACATACATTACATATCATTCCAAACTTGTTCAAAACATACATACATTATACAAAATGAACTTAATACAAAATTTTCCAAAAAATTGAAACCAGCTTGAAACATAGTTAGAACAAAAACTTACAACAATTTAGAGTCATACACTTTAAATATAAGTCAAAATAAGCTCAAAATACATTTTTATCAAAACAAGACTCAGACTCCATTAGCCATTGTGATTGACTCGTCCCAGTCTTTATAATCCTCGTTCTGAACCTACATGGGTAAAATCCACCGTGCTAAGCATATAACTTAGTGAGTAATAACTAATCTATGTTTAACCACAACAGATACAGAATCATATGATCAAATAATCATATCAAAATGATGAATTTCAAAAACATAATACGATTTATTAAAGAAAACACTTAACATGCTAAAGTCAATCACTTCAATAGAAGAACAAAACATACAGAATATGAAAATGACTTTTTAGAATAGGGTGTTAATCCATTAGATCAATTATGGTTTGTTTGGTATCAACACTTATTAGAGATCATAATACAAAATCATATGACTTTTAATCCATTTACAGAAGCAGGTAACGGGACTTATATAGGAGAGATTGAAGTCTCAACACTGAAGTGTCCAGGAGAGACTGAAGTCTTAACACCGAAGTGTCATAGGATAGACCAAAGTCTCCACATCGAAGCGTCACAGGAGAGATAAAGGTCCCGACACCGAAGCGCCACAGGAGTAGCTGCAGACCCTTTTAAGCATGCCTATTTACCCACAGCTAGGACTTAACAGATTAAAAAATAGAAATGTATGAAATTCAATACATATAACAATCATTGGTTTCATGCCATATATTTAAACATGTATCAATCTGGCAGTTTTACAAATCATTCAATGGATCAAAATCAGTAGCAAACAAAATAGTCATATCAAAATCAGTAGCAAACAAAATAATCATACTAAAACTATCAAAATTTACTTACTAAATTACTTACAGAAAATTATTTACAAATGTTCACTTACAAATACTCAAAGATTACTTACTGAATTGCTCAAAAAATTAACCATCTAAATTACTTACAAAAGCTCCCTTATTGCTTATTGCCTCGAAGTGTCGGAAGTATTTAGAATCGGTCGCTCTGTGGGTTCCTCTAAAAAATTTAACACAAAAACATGTCACTATTGTACACAACTATGAATTCAATTATGCACATTCATGTATAGTGAATATGTATGATTCATTATCATGAAAAGTTCTAGGTTTCTTATCCTTAATCTTGTCACATTATTAATCATGTGAAACCGTACTTAATTAATCAATCCAGATTTATCTAATATCCAACTTTCGAGTCCACTTTGCTCAAATATTCACGTCATGAAATTGAGGTAATTTGATAACACTCCTTATAAAAAGTTGTTCTCCCATGTCTTAGATTTCTAATGTTACCATGTTCATTCCATTTGGTTCAATATACTGAAAGTTATACTCAAACAATTTTAGACTATTCTTAAAATTCAACATAATTCTTATCTCAAATTTAAATTAGATTCTCAAATTCTTAAAGATAGAATTAGAATTCAATCTCTTTCGAAAATCAGTATTCATGTCAATAGTTTAATTAGAATCAATAATCATCTCATTCTGAGGTCTACAGATCAAGATATAGTCCAATTATCGAATTATGTTCAGTAAAAATCGTGTCAATTATCATATTTTAGCATAGTCACATTTCCATCTTAAATTCATGAATCAATCCACTTCATATGGTTATAATATTTAGTGGGGATGAAAATCAATGTTTTATGAGTCCATTGGTTTAAGATTCAATTCATTTGGATGTCGGGTGAAGAAGTTATGACAAAAAGATCAAAGTATGTTTAGAAAATAACCTACTTTGTATAAATAGGGAAGTCGCGATCGTGTACATACATGACTGCGACACTCCGGTGGACCTGCAAAGTCTTCTTCTTCATTGCAGTTATTTTCCTCTTCTTCTCTTATTCATTTTTCATATTTTCCTTTTTTACACATTATTGTCAATGCATTGACGCAGCAACCATTTTTCCCACTTCCATTCTAGTTCCACAACACACAACAAATCCAAATATCTAGATTTAACAAAAACGACAAAAATCTGATTCTCATCCACACCATTTCCCACTTTTCTACACATTCCTTCTCCCATCTTCATCCATCCTAACTCTTAATTTAAATCATTTATAATTTACTTTCACTATATATCACTCCATTCTAAATCACCTTACTTCAGAATAACAAAAAATCCAGATTCAATAGACACATCAAAAATCCGAACTACATATTCACTTTCTCTCACTACTGTGTGTTTTTATTTTTACTATTGTATTTTATTTTCAAACCACAACCAATGTAGAATCTATAGCCTCACGGTTCTATACCATATTTTTCTGTATTTAACTAAATCATAATCAACTTCCATTCCCACAATCTTCTATACATAATCTGCATATTTTCTTCTTGCTATAGGAGTGTCACGGGTGTACAACTTCCAGTCACACCTGTGCACACCATTTTTTGCATTTTTACATAATTTATCTCTCTCTCTTCTTCATGATCCATTCCTAATTCATATTCTTTGCATTTTCACACCTATTGCAACTTATGTAACTCTAAAACAACTTCAAACTCAAGAATCAAAATCAAACTTCAAATAAATGTGTTGTCTGTGCTTTCTCTCTCTACTACTACGCTTTTTTCTATTAAAACACATTCATCACAACCACTCAACTCATCCGAAGCCTTTCTACTTCACTAAGTTTCTCTTTAAGATACATGCAACTGGTATTACTCTTCCACTACACAATATTATCAACTCATCTCATTATCACTTTCACCGAATTTGCTTCATACACAACTCATGCATGTTTTCATTTCCAGTGTTATAACAACATCAAATTCAATTACAAAATATCTAGAAAATTATAACTCAACTTACTTGCTTTGATAGTGAAGAATAGGGTTTTGGTGTTGAATACAAAACAAAGAAAAAATTGAAGATCAACAAGGCTACAGAACTTTATCTTTCAAAACCACGTGCTTACGTGTTTTCTTAATTTCTTGACACATAGCTCCATTTAATGTGAGCATTTGTCACCATATAGAAGTGCTACATGTCATTATGCCATTTGCCTATTTTTCTTAATATCCCACAATTTTCAGAAATATTCCTAAAATTTCCAAAAATTCTAAAATATTACTAATAACCTTTAAATAAAATTTCCATGTTTTAATCGCATTTAAAAATCCATTTTACCTGGAAAGTTGTGAATACATGCATGTACAATTATTTGTATGTGTCAAAATTCATATGCATATATCAGCGAATACTAAATTATGCAAAGCATACAATGCACCAAAATTTCTCAATTTTCTAACCCCTAACAAGGGGTGTTACAATTTTTCTCTCCTTAAGAAATTTCCTCCTTGAAATTCATACCTGATCCAAATAGTTGTAGATACTGAGCTTTTATAGTTTCTTCTGGTTCCTATATTGCTTCTTCAAGTCCATGGTGCTGCAAGATTACTTTTACCAAAGGGATTTGATTATTCCTATGTTGCCTGACTTCTTGGGCTAATATAGAAACTATGTTGGACCCTGTTTCTGGAGCTCAACATTTGGAGTCGTAAAATGTGAGCAAACACATTTTTCTATTTCAGAACAGATTTTGTGAAACTTCCCACCCAAATTTTAGTTTGAATTTTTTAGAACATTTGTTCAAAATTGTCTTAAGTTTCTAATGACACTAAAATCATTCAATTTGGTTTAGAAATCTGAATGTTATGGCCCAAACACTATCGGACTATTATTAAACTAAAATAGTACACTAGACTACAATTCCCTCTAGAAATTGAAAGTCTTGGAGGAGGAAATAAAATTCGAGTCCTTCATCTAATTTGTATCTATTTCTCTCTAGTTTATTTAGAAACAAAAATCATCCCATCTTGAACTCTACAGATCAAGATATCCTCAAAATACTGACGCATGTTTAGTAAAAAAAATCCAATTCATACTCTTCCAAACCATACCTTTACTTTGATTCTATAAATATTTTACGAAACATTACCAAAATCTATAAATTTTAATATAGAGATAGATAAATGTTTTATGAATCCATTTCTTTAAAAATTAAGTGATTTGGAGGTCGGAAAACAAAGTTATGACTAAAAGAGTGGAACATAATCAGGTTTGGGGGAGGAAGCGCGCGACATAGAGTCGCGATCATGCAAGTTCGTGAAAGGTCCATAGATATCTGATTAAGGTCATTCAAAAACTGTTTCGAAGAGGAATTTCAGACTTACAACTTCTATGAAGACCTCAAAAACAAGTTTTGGCTCTATAAGGGTTAAAATTTCAAATCAATGCAGCTGTCCTGAAAGTCCAACCTATGCAGCATCAAAAACTTCTAATAATGATATCTCTTAACTCCGAAGTCCAAATATTTCATACTATATAGCGTTGGAAAGCTGGAAAGATGATCTACAATTACAAGAAGGAAATTTGTCTAATTCGGCTTGGTTTAATCCAATTTTTCTTCTGAATACAAAACATAATTTCTACACCTATGAAAGACTTGAAATAGGAAATGTACGACTACAAGATAAATAAGCAAATACACATTGGAACTTCTTCAATTCTACATTCATTTCTAAATCAAAAAGAAGTTCATGCATAGTTTTATTACATATCAACATTACGACAAAGACTTAACACAAGGTACAAAAGACATTGGATGCTCAATGTTTGATATGCTTATAAAGCTAACAAAAAATGATTTAACAAATTTAATTACAAAAGTCTTTAACTATCTTGGAGTTTCTGATGCCTTGCAAGAATTGCTAACCCTCTCGTTTTGCACCTGAGGAGTGAAAAAAATACTGGGTTGAGCTACGACGCTCAGTGGCTAATATAATTATAGCCATCGGCAATTACCATAAATTTAAGCATATGTATTTATATATCTAGCAATTCAATCATTCACCAATTTAACTCAAAACTCATAATTAAGCAGTTAATACATAACACA
>JAOQMP010066391.1:0-10300 GCA_027563575.1 Erythroxylum pedicellare | reverse complement strand
TGCATTTTTAAACTTTAAGATTGCTTAATTGAGATACTAACCTTGTTGGAAGGATATTTGGGCATGAATTCTTTCATTTGTGTGTGTATCTTCTTAATTTCATATCTCTTTAGAACTTATTTTAATTCATGATCAAAGCTTGATGAACTAATTTTTTTTTTAATATGATAGAGGCATTCCTTTCAAAAACCCTACTTACCCAAAAACAAATCCCAAACACTTAACCATTGCTAGCCCTTTTGAGCCATCTTTTTGAGTGCATGCATATTTCCACAATTGATGTGAATATCTGATCTCTAGTTAAACATAAGAAAAGAGAGAGCTTTCTCAAAAAGAAAAGAAAGAAAAAATTCCAAAAGCTTCCAAAAAAATTAAAATTAAAATAAAAATTAGAAAGCTTTCTCAAAAGAGAAAAGTTCTTGAGAAAAGCCAAAAAAAAAGTGAGATTTTTTGGTTTAAATATTTTCTTACGCATCGTTGATGCTTGTTTCATATGGAAAATAATTGCGATGCATGTATTCATTTTTCTTCTTCTATTCAATTCTTTTCATTTAGCCTTCCGTACACCACAACCCTAAAAGTCCTCTTAATTCTTGAAATTATAGTTTTTATGGTGGAGAGGTAGAATTATCACAAGCGTATGGTAGAGAATGGATGAAGCAAATTTTAGATTGAAATTATCCCAAGACAAGTCAATTTAGAGTTGAACACATTTCCTTGAAAGAAATCTCTATTACCCAATCTCTTGGATTAAATACTTATAGTGTTTATTTTCTTAGGACTTTTTCAATATATTTTGGTTGATTTATGAGAAATTGATTTAACTAATTTTCTGCTTTCATTTTTAAGCATGGTCAGTATTTTCTTTTGCACTTGTATCTCTTTGATTTTTATAAGCTTTGTGTAGGAGTACAAAGGTCTAATCATGGGGGAATTTGATTGAACCTAAGTATTCTATATTATTTGGTGACAATTTCATAGTTTTTGCTATACTTTTTGGCTCTTATTATTAGATATTGTGCTTAAATTAGCTCATGAGTGCTTCCTTTGAATTAATGCAATTAAAGGTAAAATTGTCACAAATAGATAGTAATTGCACTCAATTGATTTTTAAGACAATTGATATTGCAAACTATTATTTTTCATTGCTAGACACTCAAGAAGTAGAGCTAAGAGTGAAAACCAAGAAATTTAAGAACACAAGTCAATAATACCAACAGGCAAGTTTGTCGCAGCGAAAACCAAAGAATTGAAGAAGAAACCTTTCAGAAAAAGTTTTCCACGGCGAAGATATGACGTTGCCACGGTGAAGTCACGAGAATTCAAGCAAAAACCTTTCGGGAAAAGTTCACCGTAGCAACAACTATAGTTAGACCCGAGCTATTTTTGGAAACTCACTTATCTATTCATAAAATATATACCCCGCTTTATCACTGTTAATCACTTGTTTTTACCTTCCAATTTTTTGATTCCCTAAAATCCAAAAAAAATACTTTTTGCAATTCAATTTAGTTGAGTTAATGATTTAAAAACCCAAACCCCTTTTTACATAATTAACTTGCATTTCATGACATATAGGTTAACTTAGGTCTATTCACTTAGGTTCCAATTAAGAGAACGACCCAAGGTTGTACTGTATAGTGCAATCCTTGGAATATTTTGATTAAACCTGCAAGGGCTTAACGACTAGAAAGGTTTTAATCATTAGCATATGTTATACTCCTTGATTAGATTAAGCAGTTGATCTCATAAGCGGTAGACATGAGTTGTTTAGAGTTGTGGATGCTTACTAAGGGTAGTAAGTACATTGGATTGACCTACTATAAGATAATCATATGGATATTCTATTTCAGTGTCAACGATATTCTCATCATAGAAATAGTTCAAGTATCCTTTGATTTGAGGTGCTCAAGGATATCTCAGATACTGATCCTGTGCTTTGACTCCATTCATCGGTGCCTTTTAGGGGTTACTTATAGGGTAGTACTTAGGTAAAACTTAAGATATTAAGAGGTAATTGAGTATCCAATAAAGGATTCACCACTCCTGATAGAAGGCAATGATACCCATATCCTTTTGTCAGGGTCATTACTCGGGAGTCTCTGACCAGAGTAGATAAGTGCATAAAGAGAGTCTTCAATGATACATAGAGTAATAAGATCCTCAGGAAAAGATCTAATGTCACTTAGACTAGATGTGACATTGTCAATCTAGTTGGAGTTGACACTTTGACCATAGTCTTAATCAAGTGGGGTATAGATGGTGAAAAGATGAATTGCATGGCAACATTGCATATGGAAGGGCTCATAGTTAAACCATTGACTTTTTGGTCAATTGGGGGTCATAATGTGTTGTTAGATACCACTCTTGATTTACTTAAATTAAGTGCTAATTCAAGTGGCCAACATAACCGGGAACCTAATGGGTCACTCACATAGGAGATTCAAAGGATGAGTAAAATGGTCTTGACTGGTGATTCTAGATATAAGAGAGTGTTTTGGGAATGTATCGAGTTGTGATCGTTGTAGAAAACGTTGTATGGAACGGATTAGAAACAAGTGTTGTTGGCTTCCAATTTGGCCATTAACTTTCCAAACTTCCATTAACGCATGGTATTCATGGTCATTAACTTCCCATAACTTCCATTAATACATGTCATTCATGAACATTAACTTCCTATAACTATCCATTAGTTATGGGGGTTATGGATGGTCAAATGGTGTAGAAAATATAGATGATTTTCATGCATCTTATGTAAGATACAAGTGAAAAGAAAGGTTCTTTCTTACATGCACACTATTTTTCTCTCTAACTATCAAAAGATTTCTTGTCTTTGCTAACAGAAAGAAAGAATTATAGCTATCTCCTAGTGAGGTTTCATCCTTCAATCTTCATGTGGACTTTCATTAGAGACAGTCTACGTTGGTCGTTGTTGTTTATGACAACCCAAACCAGAGAAGATTAAAGAACAAAGGAGATCGTCAGAAAGGTATGTAAATATCTTACATTTCATATTTTTGTTTTTCTATATCTATATGCATTAGTGGACCTAATTTTTGAGGTTCTGTTCTATTTTTTGTTACGTATATTTAATATATATTATGTATGAGATGCATGATCAGAAGTAACGCCCCACTCGTGTAAGGCACGTGCCCTACATCAATGGCTGATATCTTGGTCCGTGCCCTGCAAGGGTGGCGTGTTAGAACACTAGATCAGTCAAAAATCGGTATAATTTTTTTTGAAACCACAAATATAATATGCAGAAATCGATAACTAAATTGGGCCCAATTTCATTCACAAACATTTTCAGCTACACGTAACAACCAGTACACAACTCATCTGAGATTCACTAATCATTTAGGGCCTATTTTAAATACAAAGAACTTTAGACATAACTTCTTTACATTACAACATAAACACATATGTACAATAATTTCTGAATATAAAAATTTATACAAAAATAGGAAAATACAAATGCAGACACCAACTGATCCCGACCTCTATCTTTGACTTGTATATAGTAGGTATCCATTTGTCTAACGAGGTATTTCTTCTAATCCTAAAATATATTCGAAAATTTTGGGTGATTTTAGCGAACTCAATGAGAGACCATCATCGATGGCTCACATAGTTACATAACACATAATTCACGTTCACAACATTTCATATTTCACATTCAATATAATTTAATCACTCATATAATGCATATGCAATGCACATGAGACTCACTTTCCATTTGTTACTTTTTTGTGATCGAGTGCCTAACTATCCCATATAAGGCTCATTGATAACTATCCCTTATCCACTTAGGGGATATGGGGATCATTAAACGTTGAGCCTGAGTCTCTGATTCACTTTTGATCTCGAAGCTCATTTGCACTCCTTGAGCTTTAAGCTCTGATCGGTGGCTACTCTGGTCACAACAGTCATTATATTTCATGCATTTATGAAATGTAATGGAGCATTTACATTTGCATAATCTCATTCAATCACTTTCCCATATCATCGGACCTTAGTCCGGCATTCAACATTAAAGATGAAAATCACACTTTAATTCATATGCAAAAGCACTTTCAGAACTCATTTAACAATCAATTATGTACACTTAGTTCATCCAATTCACATTCAATGAGCACTTCAACATTTCATTCATACAACACATTCATCGGACCTTCTTTCCGGAAACCAACACAGTCAATCATATTCACACAATCATTTAGAAATCAATCAATACCAAAAAGCCAAACAAAACAAATAGTGGAATGAGACCATCTAGATCTACTTACATTATGCTCCAGATTAGCATTTGCTTCCAAATTTTGGGAATGCCTAAATGCGGACATTTAACCTACACAACCCCTTTATGCAAAATACACATACATCACAATTTGTACAATCATAAGTGTTTAATAATGCACATGAGTGAAATGAAATATGTACAATGCATGTTCATGACAATCCCGGGTATTCTTACCTTTAATTCCATAACAAAATTTTCCCATATCAAAAATCATCTAAGTATAATTTATACTTAGGTTTATGTCTCACTAAAACCATTAAAATCTCCATTCCTTTCTCATTGATCACTTTAGAACGTTTTTCCCAAGTCACACTTTCGGGTCTACTAATCACATTCAATTATAAAGTGAAAATGATGTAATTTGGTCATACTCTCTTCTATAAAAGTTTTCCTCTATGTCTTATCTTTCCATTGATACCAAAATCACTCAATTTGGTTCAGTAATTTAGAAGATATGCCTCAGACATTATCGTGTTGTCCATGTCCAAAAACAATATACTATGCACCACTTCCATCCAGAAATTCAATATCTTAGATACTGATTTGATTTCTTCATATTATTTGTAACTATATTTCTCTAGTTTACTCCAAATCAATAATCATCTCATTTGGAATCCTATAGAGCCAAATATAATTAAAATACTGAAGGGTGTTTAGTAAGAAAATCCTACTTCACTGTTCCAACAGATTCCACACTTTGATTTGAGAAATCTTTTTCAATTAAATTGAAAATGCTATCAATTTTTTTGGAGATGTATAAAAATGTATTAATAATCCAATGGTTCAAGAATCAAGTCATTTTTAGGTCTAGAGAAGATGTTATAGCCAAAATCCGATTGGATGTTCATCAGCTCTAAAAACTTCAAAGTTGCTATCGTACAATTCGCTATTCAACTTCTAAAGTAGCTATCATGCAATATTGCACAATAGCAACATTCAATACTCAACCTACAAAGTCACTATCATGCATTTTCATGATAGAAATATTCTCTTATAAGTCATCAAAGTCGCGATCATGCATTTGCACGATGGCGACTTTCACCCTTTAATCCCAATCACATACTCAACTTCCAGCTTCTATAACTTTTAATCTAAAACTCCAAAATTTGTAAAATTTATATCAATGGAAATATTAAAGAAAGAGATACAGCTTCCATTAAGACAACTTTGTCAAAATCTCTTCAGATCAGTACAGAAAATTCATGGAACATCAGATCAAAAATTCAACCTCTTAACTATTCATTCTCAGAAAATTTCCAGATGACTTCCATTACAAAAATTCAACACTTCAAATTTTTATTTCTAGTTTTCTACTCCATTTCATTAAACTCATTCACCAAAAATTCATACTACTCCAAAATATACAAGTTTAATCAAAACCATCTAAAGCCAAAAATTCATGTTCATCATATTCATGCTCTGTCAACTTTCTACATTTCCAACTTTCATTCTCAATCCCCCTGGTTCCTCTCAACTTTCATTTAAACACTCATTCCCATCTCAGACCATCACTTTACAACAACTCTTTAACTCAAAAATCATTTTCTTGATCATCTCTGAGGAACTCACGTAAACACACACATATATATATACATGCACAGTGAAGAAACGAAAAACAGAGCATACCATCTTTATATACTTTCATTTCCTACACTCATCTTATGCACCATTTCCTTGCTATTTCTAACTCCAAAAATATTTTTACATCACCTAATCACTAACAATCCATCAAAAACTAAATTAAACCTATAACAAAATTTCCATTCCACCCACACCGTATTTATAAATATATACATGTCTATGCCATTTTCCATGCAGATGACAGAAATTCATCAATTTTGTTTCATACATCCAAAACTCTAAAGGATTTTCTCAATACTAGTTGTTAAAGATTCCAAAATCTTGAACTATCTTCAAGCCCTAAACTCATGCAAAATCACATACATCATTATAAGAGCTGGCAAGTTTCGGTTTTTCTTAAGGGAGTGAAGGAAAACCGAAGTTGGGGATGGCAAATGCATGGATAAAAACAAGGTTTCTCTTTGGTGATGATTTGATGAAAAACTCTATATTAGGGAAGATCTTAAGGAAGAAGCTTCAAGAAAGATGAAAATAAGAATATAGCACTTGGTCTTTCTAAGGTTAAAAAAATTAGCTTTAAACATGGACACTTGTCCACTTCTTACACCCTTAGCTAATTTTCCAAACTAACTAGTTCCATTTGAACTAGTTCCATTAACTCCCTCTTTACATTCCAATTATCTACAATATCTTTTGATTCCTGTTTCTATTTTTAATACATTAATTTACTTGCCTAATGGAATTTTTCCTAGTCCAATAACACTCAATATTTTCGAAAATTTTCTCCAAAATTCACAAAAAATTTCTAAATCAATACATATATTCTCCACATCGATTTTTAATACTATAATTCAAAATTCTCACATAACCACATTTGTAACCATTTATACCCGGAATTATTCATGAATGCATGTACGATTAATTTCATTTGCAAAAATTTTCACTATTTATGTGTATATGTATGACATATTATACATGAGCATGAAATGTGTTTCCTACTTTCTCAGCAAATTTTCTCATTTATTGTTTTTGCCTTAACATAGGTAACGGGATGATACATCAACTTACTCAAATAATACATCCATTACAACTCTAGGAAGATGCATAAACCATAAACAACTTCTCAACACATATGCAATTCTTCCTTGATACATTTATTTCAAACAATTTTTTCCTTTTTTCCTCTTTTTTCATTTTCTTTTCTTTTCTTTTCTTCTTTCTTTTCCTTATAAAATTAAAATAAACTAAATGAACATGAGAATTTTAATGATAAGACATAAAATAACATCCCAATATTATAACCAACCCTCATATATGTACACCCCCACGCTTAGAATTCTGTACATCCACAAACTCAACAATCACAAATGTTCCACTAGCTTCATGACTTGGGTAGGACATTTGGTTAAGTTTAAAAGCATAAAATGTGCTTTATACAAAAAGAAAGGCTAAGCTTAAAAGGGTTTATCAAGGGAAAAATCATGTTAATAGTGTAGGTTATTTGGATAATGTAGCTTATGACAAACAAAGAATGCCTAATCATATCCATGTTAATGCATGTGATAAAAATGTGGTCATGAATAGAAATTCAACGCAAAATCAGGATGTACATGTCATGAAGGTCACACATCATCAAAAGGCAATAAGACTGATATAGATGTGTCAGTCAAATAAGGCTCAAAATCTCACCATCTTGTAGGTTATTTGGGTAATGAAGCTTATGACAAACAAAGAATGCTTAATCATATCCATGTTAATACATGTGATAAAAATGTGTCTTGAATAGAAATTCAATGCAAGATCAGGATGTACATGTCATGAATTTCACACATCATCAAAAGGTAATAAGACTGTTATAGATGTGTCAGTCAAATAAAGCTCAAAATCTCACCAGCTTTGTCTACCATTGGTTACTACTCTTCCAAAGATAATGCATATCGACCAATCACAAGTGCAAAAGTATATGATAAAGTCAATTCACACTTTAATCATGATTATATAATCCTATAAGCAATAGAAAATGAGAAAAAGCTTGCTTCATTTGTTTTATTCTTTCTCTCATTTTGATTGAAAACTTAAAAACAAGTAAAACAAACAAATTCAAAAACATGCATGCATATAAAAAGTAATGCGGAAATATAAAGGAAAAGAAATTTACTTCCCTTGGGTTGCCTTCTAAGAAGCGCCTTTGTTTAGGGTCGCTGGCTCGACTCCGTCCTCTCCTCACGTGACAAAATTGTGATCTTCAAGTATCACATGTAGCTCCTCCATGTAAGGTAGATCCGAATAGGGCCTTAGTTGATCGTCATCCTCATTTAGCGTCTTCCTTATCCTCAGATGCTCAATCTTGATTGAGTCCATACACTCTGAAAAAATTTAAAATGTCCCTTTATGTTTTTCTTCATCATTCAATTCCTCCAATTTGTTATGTAAAGGTAAAGGTTAGTCTAAAAAATAATCATGGACTCAGTACTTACCTCTGAGCTAAAAGATGTGTCCTATTTGATGTCGAGCTCCTTATCAACTTCTTCAACACAAACAATTTGTTGACGGTTGACCTCAAAATTCTCAAGCTCCTTATCACTTTGCAAAGTTTCCAAACCAACATCCATTGGGTACACCTCGGGTTGATACGGCTGCTCCTCTTCGCAAAGCGATTCTAGGCGATCAAGACTTATTGCCATCTAACCCAGTAAGTGTTCTATCCTCTGCTGGCTTTATTTTGTCTCTTGTCGGAATTCTTGCAATTCATGTTGCATATTTTGTTGTAATTGCTGCATATTCTGTAGACATTGTAAATTGTTAGCAGCAATATTGTTAACAAGTTCTTCTAAAGATGCAACTGAATCATGTTGGCTCTCCGAATCTTGGGCATTAGACCATTTCTTTTTTGGAAATTGCCCTCTATCCTTTTGGAATTGTAAAGTATTCTCCTGCAATTGCAAAACCAACTCTTCTAGAGATAGACCAGAGTCGTGATACGAAGTTTCTGGTTTGTACGAGAATTGTTGTGCGTCCTGCAAACTATCATGGAAGTAATTATGATGATTATCCCATCCATAACAAAAGTGAGGATGATTAGTCCAAACATTGTTATAGGATTGAGAATATGAGTTATAAAAAAATCACTTCCTTCCATATTGATTTTTTTGCACTTAAATAAAAAAATGAAAAGATCACAAAATAACAGAAAACAAATTAATCACGAACAAATATATACAAAACACCAATTAAATCACAAACAAAAGCTAAAACACTACACTCCTTGGTAATGACGCAAAATTTGACCGTGCGTCGTTATACTAGTCAAAATAAAATAACTAGACCTACTACTATAGTAGTGGTGAATCCAGGTCGATCCCATAGAAAGTGTCTATAAAGTTTATGAAATGAAATGAATCGGTGTTTAAAAGGGGGTTTTGGATTTTCAAAGATGAAAATAAAATAAAAATAAGTAATAAAAACAAATTAAAGAAAACATGAAAAAAATGATAAATGTGGGGAATTTGGTAGGGACCCGGTTTTTTGGTTCAATCTTGACCTACACTCTAATTAAGCATATTTTATTAATTTTTTTCTCAAACCTCTCCTAGAAACTATTAATTGTGGGTTAATAATTAACTCGAGTTTTCCTTTAGGCTTTGTTTAATAAAGATACGATCGTTAATTAAACCTAACCATCGAACAACTTAGGATACGATTTTTAGATTTAATTAGGAGTAGCATTACAAATTAGAAAAACCGATTAATCAAGGCAACAATCACATATGATTCATCATTTAACCTAGGTTATGTTATCCCTAATGATCACAAATCATTAGTCGCCACACATGAATTTCAACATAACAATTATGGATTATATCGAAATTCTAGCAATGGGTTTGCAATTAACAATTCAATGAATGCATTAAAATCATCAATTCACAATACCCAATGGGTTCATACAAAAATAACCGAATAACAATGAAAATCCGATTATCCATACACAATACCCAAATCAATTAAAATAGGATAACCCAATCAATTCCTAATAAGAGAAAGAAACAATAAAATAATTAAAAAATACTTAACCCGAGTAATCGGCATCAATGTAACCTCTGAACCGGTGTTAGGATGCCTAACCCTTCATAGGTCTTTCCCGAAATATTGCTTCATCCCCCTTTTAATCCCTAACCAAAATCCTTTTAATTTCTCCTCATTGTCGCAAGCTTAAACGTCACGCAAGCCTCACCGAAGATGCAGCTGTTGCACCTCCGCTATGCCTATCTTCACAACTCCACTGTATGTAACATCCCCTCACCAATTGGAAAGGGTATTTTGGTCATTTTGAATGGGTTACAATCATTGAAAGTGTTTCTGATATATTCATGCATTCATATATGCACATGAATAATAAATAGTGAATATTTGCTCATA
>JAOQMP010066390.1:0-10300 GCA_027563575.1 Erythroxylum pedicellare | reverse complement strand
GAACTCTTTAAGTCCAAGGTTTTAATCAATGAACTTCATTTCTTAAAACCTTGTTGAATGCATCTTAGTGTGTGCAATAGGTAGGTCAATGGGTAAGTCAATGCAAATAGTCATTTTGGGATCTAGCATCATTTCAATATCAAACACAACTAGGCAGACAAAAGAGACTTTATATATTCAAGCTCCAAGTTCTACATCAATAAAACCCAATAACACAGTGAATGTTCAACACTAATTAAACTCTAATCAAGAAAATTCAACTACAAATTACAAATCCTAAACTTAGGAGTTTATAATAATGTAGTTGAACATGATTAAACTACTCCCCTTTGAAGCCCATTTAACTCCATCCATTGCTACATCTTCAAAAGGAAAAGGTTCTTAACTAAGCATTACTTCAGGAGAGCTCACAACCAGAAACCCACTAGAAGCATCCATGGTAGCAGCTGTCGATGAAAATGGAGGAGAGGTGATGATGGATGTCCGAATTTGAGAGAGTGCGAGGTGTGTGTTTTTTGTGATTTGTTTCTATCTCCTCCCTTAACCTAATATGGTAGGATTTAAAAGAAAGATGGATTTGGATCAGGTTGCACAGTGGGTAAATTTCTGAAAATGGTTCGGGTATTTGAAGGTTCGCCATGGCCATCTTCTCCCAAAAGGTTTTTGCTTCATTGTTGGTTCTTTCGCTGCAGCGAAAGAATTAATTTTCGCCGTGGTGAATGATTAAACCCAAGTTTGCTATATTATTTAGTGACATTTTCATGGTTTTAGTATACTTTTCAGCTCCTTTTGTTGCATATTGTGCTTAATTTGACCTAAGAGTGCTTGTTTTGAATTAATGTAATTTGTGGGTCAACTTGTCATAATTAATTAACAATCTCACTCCCTTAAATTATAGGACAATTGATGTTCCAAATTATTACTTTTCATTGCAGGTCACTAAAGAGGAGTAGAGCCAAAAGTGGAGCAAAGAAATTGAAGTCACGAGATGACCTTTTGGGTAAAGTTTGTCACAACGAAGTTAGTGTTTTTTCGTGGTAAAAATTAATTTTGTAGCTGCGGCGAAAGAACTAAGAAAGAAGCAAAAATTTTTGGGAAAAGTTTGCCGCGATGAACTTATCTGTTGCCCGGAGGACCTTCGAATACCCGAGCCATTTTTGGAAGTTTTACCTCTTGTGCAAACCTAAACCAGCAACCTGTTTTAAGAAGAAACCTATTTTTGGATAAGTTGGAGAGAGCCGACATATATATACATCAATATTCCATCAGCTGAGAGGAGAAGAAGAGACGCGACACACTTCACTGCCTTAACACCTACAGTTCCCTTCGGGGTTCCCAGGTGGAGACTTGTCTCATATCTTTTCTCTTCCATTTTTCACCGCCAACATCCACCATAGTTAGCTCGGGTTCATTCCTAGTTGTGAGGTTTCCAGTTACAATGTGTGACTAGGCATTTTCCCTTCCTCTTGAAGATGTAGCGATGGCTAGAGTTCATTAGGCATCAAAGGAGAGTGGTTTGATCCATGTTGAAATGTGATTTATGATTTCCTAGGTCTAGGATTTGTAATTTGTAGTTGAAAATTCTTGATTAGAGTTTAATTAAGTGAGATGACCTAAGGTTGCACTCTATATTGCAATCCTTGAAATTAAATTTTTGATTCACTTTCCAAAAGAGTGATCCAAAGACTCAACCACACACCGATCAGTATCCCTTTGTGACACTTTGTCGAGACTTTGTTCTCCCTCTATGACACTTTGGTGTCGAGACTTCAGCCTCCCCCTATATAAGTCCTGTTACCCTCTTCTGCAAATGGATTAACAGTGGTCTGATTTTTGTATTCTAAAATATGTTTGGTTTTTATCTAAATAGAGTTATTATGTTCTAATTCTGAAGGGTTCATACCCTTTTTGGGTATTCAGTTCTATTTTCTATACAATCTATTTTGAGGTACATTATGTTTGAATTGTTCATTTCGATAAACTGTTAATGCATGCTTTTGTTATATCATGATTCTGTATAATTACTTGTCATTTTATGCATAGTTTAGTTATCACTCACTAAGCTATATGCTTAGCACGGTGGATTTGCCCTGTGTAGGTTTTGAGAGAAGGCTGTAAAGACTAGGACGAGTCAACCTCAATGGACAAAGGAGTCAAAGATTTGTTTTGATACAAACGTATTTTAAGTTTTTATTTTGGCTTGTATGTGAAGTGTATGAATTTGGATTTGTTTATAAGTCTGTAATAATTATATTTCAGGTTGATTTTGGATTTTCAACAAGTTTGTATTAAGGTCAGTGTAATATTAAGTTTGATTTTCCTAATTTGGTTTTAAGGAAGTTTTAGATTGCTTTTGGTTTATTTGTTATGTTTGTGAGTGTGACACTTGCATATTCTTCTAGGGGTATATGGGCATTACGAACTCCAACCATCTCCTCTACCTTATGTTTAGTTCCTTCTGAGTGAACAAATCTTGTTTTTTTTTATCCAATAAGAAGAATTTTCATTTATATTAAAAAAATGTTTACATTAGGTTCACACAATATATCAGAGTAAGAAAGAAGCAATACACATATGAGACCTAACACTGTAGCAACTCTAGCATATCACCTCAATTCAAAACACCTAAGGAGGTGCTGGCAATCCATCCCTGCTCAAGATTCCAACCAAAGAAGATGGAGGTGCTAATATCCAATTACTAATGCACATCTTCTTGCTAACTTGCTTTGCTAGCCAATTAGCGGCGCTATTAGCTTCACGTTTGATTAGTACAAAGTCAACTTCACTCCTTCACACACAGTTCTGGCTTCAACCTCAAACGCTGAACCTGCTTTACATTCTTTAGCAATACCATCAACAATGGATCCTTCATCATTTCTTATAATAACTACCAAATCTGCATACCCACTTTTATAAGCTCCATCACAGTTCATTTTCAAAGATCCTACAATTGGCTTGGTCAATTGAATCTGCTGATGCTGCACTCTATTCATAACAACCTACTGTCTTGGAGGTCTACATTCTGCCAACAATTCATTACTTTTCACAATACATCTAATAGGATCTGGCTGTCATTTTTAAAAACCACCTTACATTTCTGCTTCCAAATGTTCCAAAGCAGAATAACAATTAACATCAACTTATCACTGCCATTATCATCCTTCTGAAAAGATTCACTCATATCCAGTACCCATTTATCTAAATTGGTTAGTTTTTCCCTTGTTATTTTTAAACCCTACTCATTACCAAACCATAAACATTGTAGCTAGGGATATAATAACAACATATGTTCAAGAGTCTCAGGTTCACAATAGAAAATAGGACACAATTCATCAGTTTTTACTTTTCTGTTGTCCAAATTAGATTTAGTAGGCAGTAAGTTTTGAAGTGTTTTCCAAAGAAATACCTTAATCTTGGGTGGTAGAGTTAGCTTCCAAAGCCATTTTTAAAGCTTCTTATCCACATAATAAGAAGTTGCAGTTTTTTGGGTATTTGCTGCAGCTTGTTTCAAAGCCTGATATCCCACCCTAACTGAATAAACTCCATTTTCAACTACAGGCCAAATGTATCTGTCCTGTAACCCATTACCACACAAAGGAGTTTCCTCAATCATTTACTTTTGTTCACTAGTTAGAAAGTCACTCACAGCCTCCAGTTTCCACCTTTCAGCTTTAGTAACAATCAACTCCTCCACTTTCTTAGGAGCACTTGCAGGTAGTCCCTCAGGCTTAGCAACTGATATGCCCTGAATCCATGGCTCATCCCAAATATTAATACTTCTGGCATCCACAACTTGCCACTGAATATGTTGCTTCAAGAAATCCCTCCCTTCTAACATACTAGACCAAAGCCAAGAGGCCCTTGAGCCTTTCTTAGCCTACAAACATGAAGTTTTAGGGAAATATAACCCTTTCAACACCCTTTCCTATAAAGTAGTTGAATTCGTAGACAATCTCCAACACTGCCTTACAAGCAAAGCAATTTTCAAAAGCTGCATATCTTTAAAACCCATGCCTCCAGCACTTTTACTCTCTATCATCTTTATCCAACTAGCCTAATGAATTCTGTGTTCATTATCCTTCTTCCCCCACCAGTAATCAACAAGCACAATATTAATTTCATCACATGTTTTTTTAGGAAACTTGATACACAACATAAGGTAAATGGGCATAGCACAGGCAACAGCTTTTATAAGTATTTCCCTTCCCCCTTGACTGAGAAACTTTGTCTTCCATCCTTTAATCTTCTTGATGATTCTTTCTTTGATTAATTCCACTGCTCTTCTCTTAAACAAATATTGTTGAATCTTGTGATCTGTTAAAATCCTATAGGGAACACAAGAAAAGTTTTGCCTCTAAATTCTCAATGCAAAAACTGCTGCTAACTTTATATCATGAGTGGGGTAGTTATACTTGTGCCTTATCAATTTCCTAGAAACATAGGCTACAACCTTATCATTCTGTATGAGAACACACCTTAACCACTATGTCGAGGCATTACTATACACTATAAATCCATTAGTCCTTATCGGTAATTTGAATACAGGAGTTATCATCAATTTTTCTTTCAATTTATCAAAACTTCATTAACAGGCATTTGACTAATCAAATTTCCCCTCCTTTTGATTTAACTTAGTCAGTGGAATTTCTATTATAGAAAATCCTTCAATGAATTTGTTATAATAGCCTACCAATCCAAAGAAGCTCTTAACTTCCATCACAATGGTAGGAGGTCTCTAATTAGTAGCAACTTCAATCCTTTGTGGATCCACGCTAAGTCCCTCAGCTAAGATGACATGAGCTAAGAAAGCAACCTTGTCTAGCCAAAACTGGCACTTACTGAACTTAGTGTATAATTGGTGCTCTCGTAGGGCCTATAATACTATTCGAAGGTATTTTGGATGCTCCTTATGACTACTTGAGTACATTAATATGTCATTAATAAAAGCAATCACAAACTTTTCTAAGTACTCTCAAAATACCCTATTCTTTAAATCCATAAAGGTAGCTGGGGTATTCATTAATCTAATGGATATCACTAAGAATTCATAATGCCTATACCTAGTCCTAATGATAGTTTTTGGAATATCGTCACTGTAGACTTTCAATTGATAATAACCTAATCTTAGATTAATCATCAAACACACCTTGGATCCTTGTAGCTAACTGAATAAATCATTAATCCTTAGGACTGGTTATTGGTTACGAACTGTCACTCTATTCAATTGTCTATAGTCGATACACAAATTAAGCTCCCATCTTTCTTTTTAAAAAATAGGACTAGAGCCTCATGGAAGATCCTCCAAAATACAATGCGGAACATTCTAAGCACCAAAATATCTCCTAATTAAACCTCATCAACACTTTGTTCAATCATGTAAGCTAGATATCCCTAGCATCCTTTACTGAGCATTTTACTAGCTACCATGGCGGTCACTATACTAGCGGGAAAAACTTTTAGTATCCTACAAAATGTCACCTTTGGTTTCCCTAATCGACTCAACCTAACCTCCTTTTTTTAAAAAATCCACCATCATAAAATATCTGGATAACCAACCCATTCTAAGAATAACATCAAAATCTTGAATATCCAATATGATTAAGCTTGTTGGAAACTCCTTACCCTCAACCAGTATTTTACTATCTACAAAGCACTCTTTCAATGAAGAGTGAGTTTGCAGCTGCAATGGAAACTATGATCACAATGTCTAATAACTAAGGCTCAACATTCAATTTTATAGGAAACTTCATGGACATAAAAGAATGTATAACATCAGGATCTACAAAAGCATATGCATCATAACAAATGAAAAAAATCATACCGATGACTACATCTAGTATCATATTGGCCTCCTATTGGGTGACTACAAAAACTTGGGCTTATGCGTGTATTCCACCTGCTTATCCTATAGAGATTGCTCCCCTACCCCCTAAACCTCTACTGGATGTAGTAAAACTTAATCCTCTAGTCTGAGAACCCTGATCGCCCTGTCTGTAACCCCTTTTAGCTTGTAAAGGTGTTGAATATCTAGCTACTAACCTCTTTGCGGTGACTAACTGTGGACGATATTTAACAAAGTGACCCTCCTGACCAAAGTTGAAATAACCTGTCATATTTATCCAATGCTCCCCTAAATTTCTTTTTCCACAAGTAGTACACTTTAGCATTGGGCTCTTAGTGTCGCAAGAGTCTTTGGACATAGTGGGTGACCCAAAAGATCCTTGGCTGGATGATCCTCCTCTATTAAACCTCCTGACACTTATCTATCTTGATTTATTTTTTTTGTTGGACCATAGGATGAACTAGTTAGCGCGTTGTGTTTCAGCTTTGATCTTGAACTTTGAGTGATTGTTATTATATTTCTCTCCACTTTTATTGTAACTTCAACTAATTCCCCATAATGTGTTTGCGAAGCCAAAGATAGATGTATCCATAATTAGGGGCTAAAACTTGTAGGAACCTTTGCACTTCTACTCTTCACTGTTACCAATAAATGAGAATTTTCTAACAAGTTTTGAATATTTCTTCTCGTGACCTGTTTTTGACTTTTAACCCTGCTCTAGAAAGAAATAATTTCTCTACCCTGGCCTAAAAAACTTCTATACCCTGGTGTCCTTATAAGTCTATGATTAGAACCTATTCGTGAACTCTCTCTGAAACTCTACACATGACACCCCACTCAGTTGTCATCTTTTAATGGGCTCCTACCAATCTTTCATCTTTGCCTTGAGGAGGAAGGTGGAAAATAGAATTCTCTATTCATCTTTGAATCCCATAACTTTATATATCTTTGTAACCTTGTCTAACCATATTAGTGCATTATCGGGATCTCCACTATCAGAATCATGACTAAAAAATATTTACTCATTTCCCATTTTTTCCAATAGTACATAATCATAAGAAAAGATGAATAAATTTCAAAAACCATGGCAAGAACTCAACATTCAATGCTTCTATTCATCATTAATCAACATTCATCACTTTTAGGAACTAAGCAATCTAGAGGTGGACTTGGACAAAATGTGTCTAAAATACCATTCATGGTCATGACATTCCATAACTTTGTAAATCATTTCATTTCTCCACCACTAGGGTTCACATTCATAATCATAAATCAAAGGACTTTTTAGGGTTATAATGTAAGCAATGGTGAGATGTATTTAGGTAATGTAATGTAAAAGCCATTAAAGCTAGTGCAATAAGAAAAACATTTAGTATACCATCAGGCACAAAAAACCAACATTCACTCACAATTGTGGATATCAACTATGATGAATGCAAAAACTATGCTTTTGCTAGCTCAAATTCAAACTCTCATACTACAAACCATATGAAGGATAATCAATTAGAAGGAATAACTTATATAGTTGATGATAATATATTGAAACTATAAGGGGTGATCATTTAAAGCCACATCTAACTCATATGCATCATATTCAAATTATCCATTCAATACAATGTTAGGAGGAAAAACTAAAACTAAATAACTATGCCAAAAATGCACATTTCCTCCTTGATACTTTTATTCAAACATATATCTTTTTTCTTTTTCTTTTCTCTTTTCTCTTTCTTTTCTTTTGCTTTTCATATACAAAATTGAAAAAAGCTACACAAATAATGAAATTCATAACATGACATTCTGACAAATGTAACCAACCTTTATAGATGCACACCCCCATACTTAAACTTTTGTACATTCACAATCGTCAACAATTAACAAATGATCCGCTAGGTTTATGGCTTAGGTAGGGTTAAGATTAATAATATGTAATGTGGTTAATACAAAAAGAAAAGCTAATAAAACTTAAAAGCATTTTAACAAAGGAAAATTCAAATCAATGGGTAGGCTATTTGGTTAATGTAGCTTGTAAAAAAAGGATTGCATAATCATTTTCATATTAATGCATGCAATAAAAATGTGGGCTTAAATGGAAAATCAAAACAAAGTTAGGATGTACATGTCATGAAGGTCACACAGAAACAAAAGACAATAAGAATGATATTAATATGTCAGTCTATACAGGCTCAAAATCTCATTGAAGTGTGTCTACCACTAGTCACTACTTTTCTAAAGATGATGCATAATGACCAATCACAAAAGTAAAAGCACATGCTAAAGTTACTATGGATTTTTCTAGTCAATTCATGCTTTAATCATCACATATAATCCTAGAAGCAATAAAACAAGGGAAAATGTTTGTTTATTTCATTCTCTTGTTTTGTTGAAAACATAAAAATAAGTAAGAACAAATAAACTTAAAAACACACACTAAGGAAGAAGTGCCAAAATGTAAAGGAAATGAAATAAACTTTCCTTAGGTTGCCTCCCAAGAAGCCCCTTTGTTTATTATTACTAGCTTAACTACTTGTTTTCCTCATAAGACAAAATTATGATTTTCTAGTGTCACAGTTGAGGCTCTCTCAAGATGAGGTTGTTCAAGATAAGACCTTAGTTGATGACCCCTAATTTTTAGCATATTCCCTTTCTTCAGCATCTCAATCTTTACTGAGTCCCTACATTCTTGTAATATCTTGAATGTCTTTTTACCTTTTTCCTCCTTGTCTAATTTCTCTAATCTACTATGTAAAGGTGAAGGGTTAATATTAACAACAATAATGGCTTGTTTGGTATGAAGGAAGAGGAATTCTATTCCTAACATATTCCTTAGTAATTATCAAACCTGTGTTTAGTTTAAAAGAAACACAGAATACCCATTATTCATGAATATGTATTCTTCAATTTTAAAGGATAAGTAAAACCAACTAATACCTATCTTTATTTAATTGACGAATTTGTAATCTTCTTCTACATCTGAAGCTTATTACCTTTTTACAAACCTATCCTTCTTACACATAAGCCTCCCAAAACTTGTTTTTCTTCTTCAAAATCTAAAACATCTTTGGGCCTCTCTCCAAAACTTCTTCCTCTTCTTAACATTTGTGATTCCAGTATTCTACCACCAGATTCTAGGTAAGTTATTTGTATTGTTTCGATTGGGTGATGGGTTTCGAATAAGTGAGGGGTATTTTTCTCATGTGGGTATTTTACCTAGGTATTTCCAATACGGCGATGAATTTCATTTGGGTAATTTGTTTGGGTTTTTTTTTCATGTGGGTATTTTAAGATAACTAATATCATGTGGGTATTTCCAATGAGTTTCAATTGGCAGCATCATGTGTTCTTCTCCTTTTTTGACATTGATACATCATCGGAAGGCCTCTTTACCCATTTTTGTGTCCCACTCAAATCGTTCGCATTCACTCACATAAAAAACTAGCCAAAATGCACCCTTTTTCTTCTTAAATCCAACCCACATTCTGTAATAAATTTCATCTTTTGCTGCATGAGATCCATTTCATAGACCTCATTTTCTACTGGGTTGATTCGTTTCATAAATCCCATTTTCGAGATCGAATGACAGAGTACGAGAAGTGACGTGGAGGGCTTTTTTTGGGTATCTTTATCTCCTTTTATCTTTATCTCTTTCTTTTTGGGTATCTTTATCTCCTTTTATCTGGGTTTTTTGTGTATGGAATTTTAATTTTTGGGATTGTGATTACAGGAGCCTGGACTATTAAATTCGGTTGCTCCCTTGGGTGGAAGCGTCCTTGGCGTTTCTTCTTTACGTTGTTTAGGTATGGATTGCCATTAAAATTACGTCATTTTAGATTGTGACTCTTTATCCTTGTGATTGATGATTTTCATAGATTTTGGATGCTTAAATTTGGTGATTATATGATTGCACATAGATATTTGTCTTCAGTTTATCTGGGTTGCATCTTACTACATTGAATTATATGAGCTTTCCTGAATCCTGTACTATTCAACAGTGGTTATTAATAATTTGTTTCGTGTCTAGTGAGAATTTGGATGATAACATGATGCCAAGTTTAATTCAATTAGCATTTCTCTTCCTAGTATGAATCCCCCATGCTTTCACTTTAATGGGGAAAGTTTCGATGGTCTTGTAAAAAAGCCCATTGATTTTTACCTATAATTCTTTCACGTCACCACTTGTAACTAACCACACAAACAAACAATTACAAAATATCTTTTATGTATTGACTTCCCAGTTTTAGAGATGCCACCAAAGGGATATCATATTCCACCTAATTGTCTTATGCACTATATTTACACGGTATTCCAAACTAATAAAAGGATCATTAATAAAAGTGCACATAAGCTCTTATCGTCATTTATTGTGTTGTATTACTAAAGTTACACTCAAACTAGCTCTTAGGACTAACTAATACATATTGAAATTAAGTAATTGCGTATACCAAAAATCATTACTAACTT
>JAOQMP010066389.1:0-10300 GCA_027563575.1 Erythroxylum pedicellare | reverse complement strand
GAGAAGAAGATCAAAACTCGGTGAAGAACAAGTTGTTTTCCGAAGAGAGAACAATGAAAGCTCCTATCTAATTTCTTGTTTTACTATACTAACTTAGAGACACGTTGCTCTCTTGCCTGTGAGCCATTTGTCTCAACATGTCACCTTATAATTGGTTCATTATTTTAATAATCTTCCTAGTCTAATTTCGGAAATTTTCTAAAATTCACCAAAATTCCGAAATAATACTAAGAGTCTCCAAATAAATTTTCAGCTCAAAAATAATTCACCAAAAATTTCACAATATCCAAAATGTACAAAAATTGCCAAATCATATTTAATACAGTCCAAATAAATCCACAATTTCCATTTATAAACCAATTTACCTAGAAATGCCAATGAATGTATGTACAATCATATGAATGTGCAAATTAAATGTGTATGTCACTATTAATTATGCATGATGTGCATTTTCCTAATTTCTCATAATTTTCTATAATTCACAATTATAGCCCTAACATGGATAACGGGATGTTACAGGAATGCTCTCTTAACTCTGTGAGGAGTAAGGCTCAAATGAGTTATATATAGGCATTAAGGCTTGAGGAACAAGTTAGAATCATAACAGAGGTCGACTGCCCATGATCACATCTTATCCTATCATATTACATCGTTATCCTATAAGATTACATCCCCATCTGAATAGGACTCTATCCGATAAGGTCTATCTATATCCCAACTAACAAGATAAAAGATTACATATGATCTATCCCTATTCATGAAGATGTCCGCTATCTTTAAATGATCCTCTCGCCTGGTCTTTATCCTTTAGCGCTGATGTTTATCCTTTATGATCTTATCCATCACATCATCCAAGATCTCCACGATCTCTATTCTTTGATGATGAGTCATCCAAGCCAAAGCCAGTCATACCATACTGGTCCAATCTAGTGCTTACCCATATCAAGTTCATTAGCAATGGTCCATCCATTTGAGTACCCACTAAGTCCTTAGTCCATCAAGAACTTAGCCTTAGCTGTGTCAGCTCGTATATAGTCTGAAACTCAACCAAAACTTGCACCATGCTTAATTTAATATGCTAAGTCACCTTGGAGCTTTCGCATACCATTACTATGCGCTTGATCTAGCTAACCTTTCACCTAAGGTCCGTCTCCAGCTAGTTGTGAAGTGCCTTCATATGCTAAGGGGCTAACGACTAGCATGATGTAAAATCTCTAGAGGCCTATTTGTTACCATAGATCAAGAGGTTGGAGGTTTCTTCAGTGAGTTATGTGGTTATTGAGGAGAATGATTGGAGGAGGCATTGTTTAAATGCTAGCTTTCCTTTGGTTTCACTATTTAAGGAGTATCATAATGCAACCATTGCGATAATTGCCCTCAACATGTATGATATTTTGGCTCGATGACTAGAAGGTTTCAAAATTACTTGATTTAAGGTTTTGTAGTTTGATTGTTGATTGGTAGATTTTGGCGAAATCTGAATTACATTGTGATTTGTCGGAGGTAAGCTATGATTTGTCTTTATTGAACTAAAATAGGGGCAATTAGTTGACAATTTGATGTTTAGGTTTGTATTAGGAGGTAGAGGCGAGACTCAAGCAACTTTTACTTTAGTTGGGAAATTATGATAAAATACTTGGTATTCAAGTCTACAACCTTTTAGTTTTTTTTTTTCTAAGATAAAGTTGCTTTTGTTCCTGTCATTTTGGATAAAGAATACTAACATTTTGTTGTCATAAGGTTTGAACATACAAAGATGAGGGGTGATCATTGATACTTCAATAGGAGTTTTTGGTCCAAATGACCCTCATCCTATGTAGCCTGATACCCTTTTTTTAGTGTTTTTCGCATCAAAGGGAATCACATCAGGAATGTTGATTGTCTTGTTGACAAGAGGTAATACATAATCCTATACTAAATATATCAAACATCCGAATTATGAGTTCTTTCTTTTTTATGTTTGGTTGGATGAAAATGTTGCAAATATAGGGCTAGAGTTTCGAACAAATGGGAAAGACATCATAAAGGTATTGAATCTCATCATGTCTTGTGACTTAATCAAGTTTCTTGAAGTCTTAATATGGTGTTACATTTATTGTTTTTGTTATAATCAGGTTCATCATGTGCTAAACCACGTGCCTGGATTAGATGTTAGCATCACATTTTTAAGTGGTGAAAGCACTATTTAGCTAATCATATGGGCTATAATTGATCATTTCCTCTTTCCAGTTATGGTTGTTGCACCTCTATTTTTCTTTAGGAAGCCTTGGACAATGTAAACATTTGTAAAGAATATCAAGAACAGCTATTTGCACTGCTTGCCGTAGTGTTGCGGCTTAGAAATATATCATTTCAAGCAATTAACAATGAAAAGCATATGCGGGTATTGGCTAATGAAGGTGTTTTTCATGTAATAGGTCGTGGATTTGTTTCTAATTGATGTCTTTGAATGCGACTATTTAAGTACTTAATTATATTTGAACCAATCCTATTTCTTGTCTAGTCATAAATGTGGTTGTTTTTTTTTTCATTGGAAATCCTAAGAAAAAGAACTAAAAAAATATGTGCCATTTAGACAAGAATCTGGAATAAGATAAAGTGGAAAAATAGTCTCCCCACCACTTCTTATCTATTCAATAGAGATCCTTTTCTTGGATTATTTACATGGCCCATGGATAAGTATAAGTAATTTCTTATACCCATCATCCCTTGTAAATGAGACGGTACTCTTACCTCCTTACCACCATAAGAAACTCCTGGCATAAACTCTTCGTTTTGCTCTGTAAACTCTTGGACAAAGTGGTAGTTTCTCTCTCTCTACCTTTGAAAGTTGAAAATCCATTATTACAATTACTTGGATTTGACGTGGACCATTCTTATTCCCCCACCTTATGTTAATAGGATACTACATGAGATAATTGTTCACTTCTAGATTTGTTTATGGCATTGAGTGCTTGGTTGCAAAGTCATGGGATTAAGTACGACCGTGCAAGTCTGTTGGAATTTAGTTGAGCTTCAATTGTTAAAAGATTATACCTACACGTGGACCTATAATGAATAATAGGGTAATTGGAGTTTGTATTTCCTCTAGGCTTTTCTGTCCTTGAATTCTTTCTTGTTTAGATCCGATTTCACATTTATATTTTCCGATAGTTGTGACCTATGCTGCAAGCTCAATGGGTTGCAATATCCAAGCCCTTGTGTTAGCTAATATGGAGCGTATAGTCAAGGAGTTTATGGACTGGGAAGATCGGAAGAAGAAATCCGCGCATAAAAGAAAGCCCAACTTGCCATAACTTTTGCTAGGTTATCAGTTTGGAGCCCACAGCATATCAAACTAAAGGGAAATTTGTTACCACATTTTTCGGGCCATTTTGACGCTGTTTAGGAGTTCTACACGAATTATTTGAGGATTTTTTCCTCTTTTCAGATTAAGATTTTTTGAGGTTATATATATGCCTTTATTCATTATATTATTTATTCATTACGAATACAATTCAAAGTTTTCTCTTTTAGAGTCTAAAGTATCTTCCTAAGGCTAGATGTTCCGCCTTAGTTTATCTTATGCTAACTCGCTAAGTCAGGTGGTATCAGAGTAGGATTGAATTGCCTACTCTATGACTGACCTTACGAAACTAGGAGGTGGCGGTCTCAAGGACGGTGATCATGGGATTGGGACTTCGCTCAATGATAAAGTGGCGTTACAAGCCTTGGAGCAACGAATTAATCAGCAACTTGGGGAGCAGCTAGATCTCCATATGCGGCGTATATAGGAGCACTTCAAGGAGATCATTACTCAAATTTGTAAGATAGGTGTGGTCACCAACAGGGATCGGAACGATGGCGTAAGAGATTGGGAGGATTCACCCCTTGGCCTGCTTGCCGGGAGATGTATTCTTAGAAACCAATGCAAGCGGTAAGCCTATGTTGGAAGAGAAATGGATGACGAAGAGGAGGAGTTTCTGAACTACTTTGATGATATAGATGAGCGTGGCCAGAACTCAGAATATCGGAGGAGTTTTACGTAATAATAGTGAAACTGGTCCTGAATTCTAAAGAGGTAAAACCAGGAATGCTTAAAGCTACCCAGCCCTTATTGGAGGAGTTCAGTGATGTAGTCCCAGAAGACCTCTTAGAGTGGCTTATGCCTATGCGAGACATTCAGCATCACATTGATTTCATCCCATGGGCAAGTCTACCAAATTTGTCGCATTACAAGATGAGTCCCTAGGAGAGTGAGGTACTACAGGAGAAGATTGAGGAGTTGCTACGCAGGGGACATATTAGGGAGAGCATGAGTCCATGTGCAGTTCTAGCCTTACTAACTCCAAAGGCTGATGAGAGTTGGAGGATGTGTATTGATAGCCGGGCTGTTAATAAAATTATTATTGGCTATCGGTTTCCTATTCACGACTGGATGACATGCTAGATATGTTATATGGAGTGATGATATTCTCCAAAATTGATATGAGGAGTGGATATCATCAAATTCGGATCAAACTTGGAGATTAGTGGAAAATGACATTTAAGTCCAAGGAGGGGTTATTTGAGTACATGGTGATGTCATTTGGGCTATCCAATGCTCCAAGCACCTTCATGCGACTCATAAATCAGGTATTGAAACCTTTCATCGGGAAGTTTGTGGTAGTCTATTTCGATGATATTCTGATTTATAGTCGTTCAAAGTCAGATCATTTGTTGCATCTTCGAGAAGTACTGACAGTTCTGCAGGAAAGTAAGTTGTATATGAATTTGAATAAGTGCAGCTTTCTGACACCCAGACTGATATTTCTGAGATTTGCGGTAAGTGCTGATGAGATTCATGTTGATGAGGCAAAGATTAAGGCTATCTAGGAATGGACTTCCCTAAAAACAGTGTCAGAGGTGAGGACTTTTCATAGGTTGGCAACTTTTTACAGACGCTTTATATGAGAATTCAGTTTTATCGCTGCAACTATTACTAAATGTCTGAAAAAGGAAAATTCCATTGGGGGGAGGAAGCTGAAGCAAGTTTTAACTTGCTAAAACAGAAGTTGTGTTTTGTTTCGGTATTGGCGTTGCCAAACTTTGATGATCTGTTTGAGGTGGAGTGCAATGCCAGTGGACTTGGAGTCGGTGGAGTTCTGTCTCAGAGGAAGTGTCTCATTGCATTCTATTGTGAGAAGCTTAGTGATGCGAGGCATAAGTGGACCACTTATGACAAGGAATTTTATATTGTAATGTGCGCTTTGAAGAGTTAGGAACATTATTTGATCGATAAGGAGTTCATTATTTATTCTGATCATGATGCTCTGAAATATTTGAGCAGCCAGAAATAGATTAGTAAGGATATGCATGCAAGGTGGACACAGTTTCTCCAGAAACAAAGTATGGCTCTATGAAAATGAAATAAGTAATATCTAATTTTGTTTGTTTCTTAGACTTGCATGAAAAAGATTCATATACCTTCTCTTTTGTTATCTTTGAGCCATTGTGTCCCATCATTCTTTTTTACCTTTGTTGCTAGTTTGAATGGTTGATGGCATTTAGAGACCCTTCAAGGCATCTGCATCCATCGTTATGATGAGCAGGTCCTTCGCGTTCTATTTCTGAAGCTCTAGTTTCACACAACCTTGCAAGTCATTTATAAAGTTGAGTAACTTGTCTTCCTCTATTATGTTCTATATGTATAACATCAAATATGTGAATTTCTTTATATACTCCTACATCGATTTGTCTTAATTCAACTACTTTAAAGCTTTATTAAGGAGGAATTGATTCATTAGTTCCTTTATTTTCTCTTAAGTATTAATAAGAGCTCTACCTCCACTGATGACATTAGAGGTTCTCATTATCCACTACAATTTTGTATCATCCATTGTGTACACAGTCATAATCGACACTTTTTCCAAATCATATAGTTTGTGTTACAAAGTATTGTTATATATCACATAAGAAAATTTTAAGGTCCTTGTCACTTTGCATGCCATTAAAAATTGGGGCTTTCACAGCTTCATCAAAGTACTTTCTAATTGAACTCTCGATTTGTACTAGATATTACACGCTTGAGCACCACCAAGTTGTAACTTAACTACTTATGAGCCTTTACCCATTCCTTAAGTGCTCTCTTTGTCTTTTGAATCTCAATTGTCATAGCTTTAAATCATACTAAGAAAGGAACCATACCTTTTATCTTTTAAGGCTAAATGACTAATGATTGCCTCTAAATAAGCAACTACATCCTTCAATTTGCTTTCATCGATCATTTTTCAACAAATAAGGCTTTAATACTAGTTTTCATCGTGACTTTTTTTAGCATAGCAAAATTGGAACAATTATTTCAAAGTCCTTATGCAACATTCAAACTTAAGTTGCAAAGGTTAACTTAGCCTCCCTTTGTGATTACAAAGCTTAACTTAACTTAGATAGACACTTATTACTCCAATTTGTTACTATAAAATTAATCCTTTCAAGTAGGTGCTTGGAATCTAAATTTGTGGGTCTTTTGGAAGTTTCAGATACCAAAAGTAGGTAATTGGAGGTTTGGATACCTTTAGGCCTATTATATAGCCTAAAAAATTAGAGATTGAACCTGCACCAGTGGATACTATAAGCTGGCTTTTATCATTGTTTATAGAGATACTTGAAAGAACTTTGAAAATATCACTAATTTAGGATCTGCTTTGGAGAATTATATCATATTATTTGCAAATAGGACTTTGACTATTTTATTATGAGTTATCATTCGAAAGAATTTAAATTTTTTGAGAGATTGTTTGTTGCTCATTTAATCTAGATATAATAGAGTTATTTATAACATTATTTTATCTCATTAGCTTTATTTTCTCTTGTTCCTTTACCAATTCATGATAATTGTGGATTAGATGGTAAAAAAATGGTGAATCAACTACATAAAAATGTTTGTAAATATATTGAAAGTAAAAATGAAGAATATGCATCCATAACTAACAAAGGGAGAAATAAATTTATCTTTAGACTAGGTAATTGAATAAAGGCACATACAAGAAAGCATAGGTTCCTAGATTAAAGAAGATCACAGTTACAATCAAAAGAAGATGGTTTATTTCAAGTTGTTTAATGTCATTGTAATGTTTATAAATTAGATCTTCTAGGTGAATATCATCTAAGGGCTACATTTAATGTTTCTGATTTAACTCCTTTTGATGTAGGTAATGATTTAAAGAAAATCTTTTTAAAGAAGGATGGATAATATGAATCAAATTGCATTTGATTCTTTAAGCTTTCTAAGTGGATTAATTATATGAACAAAGAAGAAAAGACTTTAAGGTATTACATTGTCATAGAAGGGGGTACATATATGGAATCAAGCCAAATTGAAGGATAAACATTAGTTAGCTTAATTCAAGCTATAGTTAAAGACTTGAATTTGAACATGAGCTCTAACGCGATCTTGTACCAATCTATGTAACTTTTTAGAAAATTCAATCATAAGACAACCTCAAGTATGAGCATGTCATAGACTATGACAAAATTTAAAAATTTACAAAAGGACCTATGGTTTTAGGCAAAAACGTGTCCTAGTTGTGCTTTGTTTCATATAGTTAAAGGAAGATCACATGATATTAGCCACATATATGTCCCAACTCGTATCTAACTTGTTGCAGTTACAAAGAAATCCAGGGTCTCAAACACATGTATGTCTTAGATCGTGCCCTCTAACTTTAGAAAGTATATAACTAATACGACCTACTCCATAATTATGCCCATTTAAAATCCTAATTTTTTATTTTATATTTAAGACATGTTTCTTTTTAGTTTTATTTAGTATTTGATATCTTTGTTATTTAAGAGTTCCGAGTGCTTCTTTTCCTTGTTCTTGATGAACTTTGTAATTATCAAAGAATTCTTTCTTTGTGATGTTTAAATACTTAATGAATTTTATTCTTGATTTTTTATAATTAATGGTAGCTTTCTTGAGTTTATTTCAAACTTATTGGTGGGTTCTTTAAGGTATATTCTTAGGTAGATTCATGTCAATTATGCTTTAGTTGTAGGTAATTTGATGCATGAAATAGTTTGTACAAGACTTGATATGATCAAGTTATTATTGTTAGTCATTTTCTTTCTAACCTAAGAAGAAAGCATTAAATTGTAGACTTTATAGTTTGAGTTTGTATTTTGGAATAGAGAAACTATTCTTTGTACATACACAAATCCAGATACAGTACGAGAAGTAGATACAAGAAAGTATACTTCAAGTTGTTTGATTATCTTTATAGGAGGTTGTACATTGATAATCCAAATTATAAAAATGAAATGATTTTTTAACTGTAAAAGTGGAGATTGTTCTTATAATTGAAGCTTGTAAAGAATTGACTTGGATAAAGAGATACATGAAGGAGTGTGACGCTATACAAGATAGGTATGTGCTATATTTTGATAGTCATAGTGGAGTGCAATTTGCTAAGAATTCCATATTCTATGATAGGTCAAAGCATATGGACTTTAGGTGCCATTAGTTTAAAGATATTTTAGATTTTAGGTTGCTTAAACTACATAAGATTTCTATGGATGACATTGATTTTGAAATAAGGATCAAGTCTTTGCTAAAAGAGAAGTTTGATGTATATTGCTTTATCGTCCATCTCCTACATATATTTTGATGCATATTATTAGTTAGGGCATTTTCTCTTTTATATGTAGAAAGGTCCAAATTTATTAGACTTAATTCATCATTTTCAGTAAATAGTTCTAGGAGTTTGATTAACCCTTCTTTTAATTTTTATAGTTGGACTAATGGTGGATATCAAAGTCAACAAGAAAGGAAGCAAGGAAGAAGAAAAAGTGGGGAAATTTTTTTGAACGATTTTGACTTTCCACCTTATTTGAATTTATTCAATATTGAATCGAGCTCAAATTTGGTTTGGGAGTTCTTGAGACATTGCTGTATAATTTGAACTAAGAAGATACTTTTTAGAGGACGATAACTACAATTTTCATCCCATAAAGGTTAATTCAAATTTGGATGATTTTTCTCCTTTTCTTCCTTCTTTGCTTATTGTTGTTGCCTTTATCCTTTGTTTTTTTCGTCTTCTTGTTTGTGATTAATTTGAAACGAATTTTATAAAATTCTTTTAGTGTACCAAAACTCTCGTGAATTTTATCCTTACTTCAATGAGTTTTCTATATAAAAATTCTAGTGTATCTTATGTTTGTGGTTTGCTTTTATCATTTTTATTCTTTTACATAATATATTTATCATAACATTATTATTATACTAACATTGGCTTGTACATCCTATTTTAAAGTATGTTCAAGTTTTACATCAGTATATTTTTCTCAATAAGATAATAATTATTGCAGCAATGAAAAAATCTGTCAAAATGATTTATTTAGCAAAAATAGCAATATAACTCCACTAACAAGATTTCGAAATCTCATTTCAATTAGATTTCAATTTCAAGAATATCTCAATTTGAAATAGGAAGGGAGAGAGAATAAGGCATTTTAACGCAGTTAGGATCATATAGCACACTTACTGATGTAATATCCAATATAATTAAGGGACACTCCGATATTTATGAATAGTTTGTACAATTGAACAAATTTAATTTCATATTGTTCAAAAATTTTATCAATTTAGTTGAATTTTGATTAGTTAATGTTTTTAGAAATAATTAACATTGAAAACATATATTAAACTCACCAAATCAATAATAATTATATATCCTCTCAAACAATTGTATATTGTGTAATGAAGTTAAAGTAGGTATAATTTTTCAAGGTGGCCTCCACACGTCTCACATTTAGGAATTATTATCCTCAAAGTCAATAATTTAATCTTTTTTATCTCTTCATCTTCTAGGCATATCCTAATAGAACACCGAGTCACCAGCAGACAAGCTATGAAATGGAATCGTGTGACAGTCACTAATGTTTGACAAGAACCAGAGCACTATTTATTGCTTCAACATTTCCATGAATATGGACACTTCCTGTTTTTGTCAATTTTCGTGCAGTTTGTATAAATTACGATAGTTAGAAAATCGGAGATTGACCATCCTTTAAAGTTTACTCAATGAGAAGAATTTGGTAAAAACCAAAAGATACATTTAAAATTGCGATATATGGTCAACTATCATCAATTAAAGTTAAGCTTCGATGACATGACACTGCCTAGCATTCTAGCATTTACCATAAATCAGAAGTAAAAACATTGTTTAGAATATCATTTCATTTGATACTGGCCAATATTCAAAATACCTATCATATACTGGCCGGTATCGTAAGTTTTAGATATTTGAGGGCTATTTTGTAAAATCCTAAATTTTTTAACCCT
>JAOQMP010066388.1:0-10302 GCA_027563575.1 Erythroxylum pedicellare | reverse complement strand
AAGAGCAAGAAGAAAGGCAATCTTGAGCTTGGATTTCAAGCGAAATAGGTGGGTAACATGTTTATGGTTATAGTGTAACTAGGCAAAATTTTGCTTATGTGTGTATGTTGGATTGATAGGATTTGATTTGTTTGAAATTGACTTGTTTGTAAATGTTGAAAATGCATGACGAATTCTAACTATGTTATACCTCGAAAGAGGTCATGACATTTTGTATTAAATGAAAAGAAGAAAAAGCATGAAAGTATGAGCATATGATAAAACGAATATATGCTTTTGTTTGGGTAAGAGTGGAACCATTCTGTTTGTCATGTGCACATTGATAAGAGCCTTCTCCCAGCTGCCTGCTTGTGGCATATGAGCTTCGAAAATGGATTCATTCTATTTATGGTGTAAACTTCGGTTTCTCCATTCCGTTTCTATGGAACCCTCGAGCCATTTATTTGTGCATTGCATCTTTAAATTGTCAAGTATGATGTATTTGTGTGTTATACGTTAACTTGCTTAATTATGAGTTTTTAAACTAAATTGAAAATGCTTAAATTCTTAGATACATATATATACATATGCTTGAATTTGTGGTAAATAACCGATGGCTATAAATATATTAGCCATTGAGCTGTGTAGCTCAACCCATCGTTTTCCCTCCTCAGGTGTAGAACTAGATGACAGTTATTCCTTGCAAGGCATCGGAAACTCTAGGATAGTTAGAAACTTTTGAACTAAGTTAGTAACTTTTGGATAGATTATTAGGTATGTCAACATTAAACATCCTTGTGTATTTTGTTTTAAGTTAGTGATATGTATGATGATATGTAAGTGAAGCTTGTTCAAACACTTTTGATTTAGAAATGAAATGAAGAATTGAAGTTTTTTTTTGTGTAGATGATTATGTTTATTTGGTGGCTAAGTTGGATGGTTTAAATTATATGTCTGAATGTATGTGTGTTTAGAATATTAGTACAAGTTGTTAAAGAGTTTGCTAGGATTGTATGAATGAGTGTATATGATAGTATTTGTAGAATTGTGTGTTGAATGTTCGATTTTTGGGTTCAGATCTGAGAGTTTCGTCGCGGCGAACCTTTTATTTATGTTTTTGGGTGACTTCGCCATGGCGTATTTGTCTTGAGAGCTATTAGAAAATTTTGAAACTTTGCCACGGCGTATTTGTCTCGAAGGGCGAGGAGAGCCTCGCCTTGAGAGTTCGCCACGACGAACTTCTAGTGAAGGCACTAGGGAATTTTTCCCTGTGTTTGCTGCGACGAACATATACTTTACCGTGGCGAACCCACCACTATACACACTACCACTTCTCTTGATAATAATTGAACTTTTCTAACCCACGGGACCCAGGCCCAACATTTTTTGGCATCAGAGCATAGCTGGGTTCCAAAAATGGTGTCCAACATCTTTTAGTATCAGAGCGATAATTAGGCTCCGAAAATGTGGTTCAATATCTGTTTGGTATCAGAGTGATAGTTGGGCTCTGGAAACGGGGTCCAACATCTTTGGTATTAGAGCATAGGTTTTTCCTAAGCTTAAAATGCATAGTAGTATGAATTGTTATGCTATATGATTACTTGTTGCATTGTGAATTGATTGATTGCATTAACTGATATGCATATCACGAATACCTGTAGGAATTAAGATTAAAATGAATTAGAAGCTAATCTTTAGTGTTTTCATTGAAGGAGTAAGATGTCACCTCGTAGAATGACACGAGGAGTTTTGCAAGGATCGATTGCATCTGACTCTCTACTAAGAGAGGAAAGTACTGATGAGTCAGTAGCCTCAATAAATGCTGAGGCTTTTGTAGGGCAAGGTAGTGAGCTCGTTTAATCGCAAACGTGGGAGTCTCCTCTTTCGTAGGAGCAAATGCCTACTCCATTGGACCCTAGGTTATTCTAGTCATTTACTCAGACATTTGTCCAAGCCATGGGACAAATGCCACAGACTTCTGATCTGACCTCAGTTAAGAAGGGGAAGCATTTCAATAAGCTCAAGAAGTATGAGACAGTGTATTTCTATGGGACAATGTCAAGTGTTAGCACATGTTGGTGCATATTAGCAGAAATCTTTGACGAGATGTAAGATTCAGATGCAAAACCAAAAGAAGGCTTGAGAAGGACATCGAGTGGAAGGTTAGCTAGATCACACACATGACAGGTGTAACACACTATTACCATAGTGCATATGCCCGAACATCCATAGATTTTCTGAGAATATACCTTATAGGAATGGCATATTAGAGCAATCACATTCAATTATTAAAGCATCACACATAACACAAGTATTTAAGAAGATTAAAACTTCCCATTTTATTCATAAACATGAACATACATTGTAGCATTATAGTACATAATGTAGCACCCCACTCCCGCAAGACCTGAACCTGACATCGATGGGTGATATCCGAGTTCGTGCCGCGTGAGAGTGGCGTGCTAGAGCACTCAGTTAGTCAAAACTCATTAATTTTTTTAAACAATTGAAATATACAGAAATCTATAACCAAATGCGAGCTCACTTTATTCGGAAAGATTTTCAATCATAATAATGCAATCAACAGAATTTCAATAGTCATTTGGGCTCTTTCACAAATACAAAGCGTTTTTTTTGTAATAATTACAACGTAAACACATTTGTACAATAATTTCTGAATATACAAATTTATACAAAACTAGGAAAATACAAATGCAGATGTGATCTGATCCTGACCTCTATCTCTGACTTGTATGCAGTAGTTATACTCCCGTTTACCTAACAGGGTATTTCTTCTGATCTTGAAAAATATTTACAAATTTTGGGTGAGTTTTGCGAACTCAATGAGTGACCATCATCGATGGCTCATCAAGTCACATAACACATAATTCACATTCACAACATTTCATCACATTGAATACAATTTAATCACTCATATAATGCATATGTAATGACCCACTTTTCATTTGTTAATTTGTTGTGACCAAGTGCCTGAATTGTCCCGTGTCCATTAGATACTGGGCTCATTACTAACTGTCCCTTATCTGATAGGGATAGGGTTCGTTATACATAGTGAGCCTTATGCTTTTAATCATTTTCTGAGCTCGAGACTTATTTCACTCGATGAGCTTTAAGCTCTGATCGGTGGCTACTCAGGTCACAACTGCCATTATATTTCATGCATTCATGAAATGGAATACATCATTCATATTTTCATAATCTCATTCAATCACTTTCCCATATCATCGGACCTTAGTCCGACATTCAACATTAAAGTTGAGAATTCATGCTTTCATTCATATGCAAATGCACTTTCAGAACACATTTAACAATCAAATTACGTACACTCAGTTCATCCAATTCACATTTAATAAGCACTTCAATATTTCATTCATACATCACATTAATTGGACCTTCTGTCTGGAAACTAACACAATCAATCACATTCACATAATCATTCAGCAGTCAATTAATATAAAATTCAAATAACAAACAATAAAGTGAGACCATCTCGGTTTACTCACAGGACGATCCAGATTAGCATTAGCTTAAAAATTCTGGGAATGCTTGAATGTGGACATTTAACCTGCACAACCCATTTATATAAGATACACATACATCATAATTTGTACAATCATAAGTGTTTAATAATGCAATGAATGAAATGAAATATGTACAATGCATGTTCACGACAATCCCGGGTATCTTACCATCAATTTCATCACAAAATCATTCTCATATCAAAACTCATCTAATTATAATTTATACTTAGGTTTAAGCCTCACTAAAACCATTAAAATCGCATTTCATTCTCATTGAATCATTTCAGATTTTTCCAAGACATCCCTTTCTGGTCTACTGTTCACATTCAATAAAAAGGTGAAACTAATAAAATTTGGTGATACTCTCTTCTAGAAAAGTGTTCCTCTATGTCTTATGCTTCCATTTACACCAAAATCACTCAATTTGGTTTAGTACTTTGGAAGATTTGCCTCAAACATTATCAGGTTATTCATATTAAAAAACAGTGTAGTATATACAACTTCCATCCAGAAATTCAATATCTTAGAGAATGGATCATGTTGATTTTTTGGCTCCTTTGTTGTCCCATATTGGTTGGAGTCAACAACTGGGGCAAGGCGCTTACTTATATAAGGAGGTTGCTACCTCCTTATTTAAAGTACCAATACAAAGTCAAAGATTTGTATGACAAATTTGACTCTAGTTAAATTCCTCTTTTGAGGTGAGGGTTGGAGAGTTTGTTTTGGATATTTCTTTGCGGGTGTATTGGTGTATTAGGAGATTAGGTGAGAGGAAAAATTGTGTGCTTGTAAGGATTTTTCACATAGTGGATTTTCTTCTTAGTACCCGTGGTTTTTTCTCCGATTTGGGAGTTTCCATGTAAATTCTCTTGTGTTATTATTATTTCTCTATTTTTTGATATTTGTGTCTATAAAATATCCTTAGGTGTGGGTTTGGAAGGTTTAAATTCTCAACAATTGGTATCAGAGCTAAGGTGTGTTTTTTCTTGAAAATTCTATGTATGCTCTATGGTTGCAGTTTTTAACTGATCTTCCATATCAGAAAAGATTTTCTTGAGAAAGGTTCATTTGGTACAGTGGAGTTTTGGTATGATAGTGTGGTAGTATATGTCTAAGAAAGTTTTGTCTAAGGAAAGACTTGGTATTTAAGTGTGTCCATTGTGACCCACCTCTCTTTCCTGGGAACTTTCCTAGTGTACTATTCATTTCTACGGTAAAATTCATCAAGGTGGAAGAGCAAAAGAAAAATGCCAGGAAATAGGACTTCAAATCCTCTTAGATTTGATGTGGAGAAATTCGATGGGAGAATCAATTTTGGCTTATGGCAAGTGAAAGTCAGGGACATTTTGATTTAGTTGGGGTTACATAAGGCATTGAAAGGCAGACAAATCCCTGATATCAGTACAGACAAATCTAGTATGAGGGATGAAGATTAGGAGGATCTAGATTTAAGAGCAGCAAGTGGGATACGATTGTGTTTGGCTAAGAATGTCCTTATGAATGTTCATGGAATATCTACAGCAAAGGAGCTCCGGGAAAAGCTCGAGGAGATAATTTTAGTCTATCACATGCTTTCAGATTCACATTCTATTTCATATTCATCTTCGGACCGTGGTCGAGCATTCAACATAATGTTGAGTATCACTTTAGCAGTCATATACATATTCATAGTTTTCTTCCAGAACTAGGTCCGGCATTTAACAATCAAATCATGTATCACTTATTTCATCAAATTCACATACAAATAACAATTCAGTATCACATACATACATCAAATCTCGGACCTTCATTGTCTGGCATCAACACAAAATCAATTCGCATTCATATCATCATTTAAAACATATTTTTAAAGAAAATAATTAATTGAGGGAAACCGTCTAGGTTACTTATAGTATGCTCTAGATTGGCACTAGCTTCAATGACCTGGAAACGTTTGAATGCAGACATTTATCTTACACATCAAAATTATGCAATACACACAATGCACAGACACATTAATATTTGCACAATTATAAGTATTCCTTTATACAAAAATGTGTTTATGGAATATATACAATGCGTCTTCATGACAATCCCAAGTATCGCTCCATTACTATCAATTTTCATATTTTATCCACATTCTCATTTTTTAACTCAATTACTCGTCATTTCATTTTTAGCATTATTTGCTCCCATAAAATCCAATTCTCATTCACTTTAACTTGATACCCATTACTCATTTCCTTTGAATCACAACTACAATCATATGAACTCCTTCATCTCCATTACACATACGTTTTTGGTACTTTTATATCAACAATTTACTCACTAATGTTATTCTAACATTATAAGATCACAAATTATCTAGCTCTCATTTCTTTTTATAACACCTCCAAAATTCTAAACCTTCAGGTCTCCTTTTGCATAATCATTTTGACACAGAAAATGGAGAAAGTTAGCAATACTTTCTTCTATGAAAATGTTCCCCATTGTCTTAAGCTTTTAATGACACCAAGATCATTCAATTTAATTCAGTATTTCGGAAGTTATACTCCAAATAATTTCAGACTGTTCTTATACTAAGATAATACCCTATACTCAACTTCCACCCAAAGATTGAAATTCTTAGGGTCCAATCTAGAATTTTACTTTTTGATACAATTTGTAGCCCTATGTCTTTAGTTTACTTAAAATAAAAAATCATTCCAATTGGATAAATACAGAACAGGATATGCCCAAAATATCAAAATACATTTAGAGTAGAGAAACGTTTGTCGCGGTGAAGCTAGAAGTTCGTTGCAGTGAACTCCTCTCAAGAGGAATTCTTGCAAAAATCTTACAAGTTCGCCACGGAGAAACCAAGAGTTGGTTGCGACGAACTTTACCCAAGAGGAATTATAGCCAAATCCTTCAAGTTCGCCTCTCCGACTGTTATAGGATAATGAATATTCACCCTCTTGGGCACAGCATCCTCGCTGGCATACCATCCAAGTACTAGCTCTGATACCAAATGTAATAGCCCAAGTGACCTACCCGCAGATATTGTCCGCTTTACATGTAGGTCTCTTTTGGACACTACTACCGCTCATGGTTTTGTTTTTCCAGCATGTAGGCCTCTTTTGGACACTACTCCTGTAGAACTTCCCAGGAGGTTACCCCTCCTGGTACTAATCTTGCCCAAGCAGATTTAACTTTGGAGTTCTGATTGGATCCGGTGCATTAGGGCATAAAAAACACATTTGCGAGGGAGAGGTTGACACAACCTTATAAGCCATGCTTCATTCTCCTCTCCAAACGATATGGGATAATGAGTGTCCACCCCTCTTGGAGCCTAGCGTCCTCACTGACATACCATCTGGGACTGGCTCTAATACCCAATGTAACAGCCCAAGTCACCTGCTCGTAGATGTTGTCTGCTTTGGGCCAAAACCTTAGCACTCCCCACCCCCACAGTTTTGTTCTTCTAGCATTTATGCATCTTTTAGACACTACTCCTGCAGGACTTCCCATGAGGTCACCCATCTTAGTACTACTCTTGCCAGCACATTTAACTTCGAAGTTCTGATGGGATCCGGAAGTAGTGTCCAAAAGAGGCCTACACACAAAGTGGATAATATCTGCGGGTGGGTGGCTAGAGCTTTTACACAAAGGCTCCTATGTTGCTTCCTCTCTTGCATGATTGTTCCATAAGAATTTAACCAGCTTCACAGTCTTGTTTCTCATGACCTTTTTCTTTAAAAATAAGATCTCTATTGGTTATTCATCATAAGTCAAATCCTCTCTTAATTGAACCTCTGAAGGTTGGATTATATGTGAAGGATTCGATTGGTATTTTCTAAACATTGATACATGGAAGACATTGTGAATCTTAGACAATTCTGATGGCAAAGCTAATTTGTAGGCTAAAGGCCCAGTCTTCTCAATAATCTTATAAAGGCTTATGTATCTTAGACTAAGCTTTCCCTTCTTACCAAATCTCAAAACTCCTTCCCATGGAGAGGCTCTAAGAAACACTTTATCTCCAATTCCAAATTCCATCTCCCTTCTATACATATTCGTATAGCTTTTCATCCTATCTTGAGCTGCTTTGAGTCTCTACTTCACTAATTTAATCTTTTTAACTGTAGCTTGTACCAACTCAGGTCCTAAAAGTCTCCTTTCATCTTCCGTATCCCAACAAATAGGAGTTCTGCACCTCCTACTATACAAAGCTTCATAAGGTGCCATCTGAATTCCTGAGTGGTAGGAATTATTGTAAGGAAACTCAATTAAAGGCAGATGATCATCCCTTGAGCCTTTGAAGTCCATAACATAAGCTCTCAGCATTGCCTCCAATGTCCGGATTGTCCTCTCTAATTGGCCATCGGTTTATGGATGGAAAGCTGTGCTACAGTTTAACTTAGTTCCTAAAGCCTTTTGTAAGCTTTCACAAAATCTGGATGTGAATCTGGGATCTCTATCCGAGACTATAGAACTTGGAATCCCATGAAGTCTGACTATTTCATCTATGTATTTCTTGGCCAACACATTTAAATAATTTGCTTGTCTAATTAGCAAGAAATGTGCTGACTTGGTTAGCTTATCAACAATCACCCATATTGCATTATGCTTCCTACTAATCCTTGGCAATCCCATTAAAAAATCCATTGTAATCTTCTCCTACTTCCTTTCCGGAATAGGTAAAGGTTTAAGCTTACCAATAGATGCTTGATTTTCTGCTTTAACTTGCTGGTAAACAAAGCATTTTCTAGCATACTCTACAACATCTTTCATCATTCCTTTCCACCAAAAGTGCATTTTCAAATCTCTATAAATTTTTTTACTCATCGGGTGCATTGCCTAGGGAGCATTGTGTGCCTCATCAAGAATCTCATCCTTCAATTCTAATATATCGGGAATATATGGTCTGTTACCAACTACCATCAACCCATTTTCTCTTATCTCTATTTCAGAGGGTTACCCGCTTTTAATCTCTTCTCTGAGCCTGCTCAAATACTCATCTTGCTCCTGTAGTTCCTTAAACTTCTCATTCAACACTGGCCTTACTCTAAAATTAGCCAATACAAAACCAGATTCGACTTGACTCAATGTCACCTTAAGTCTGGCTAATTCCTCTAACAAAGGAAGATATACCGTCTCCGTATATGCTATAGTAGATTTCCTACTCAATGCATCTACTACTAAATTAGCTTTCCCTGGGTGGTAGTCTATCATCAAGTCATAATCATTCAACAGTTCTAACCACCTTCTTTGCCTTAGCTTTAACTCTTTTTGGCTCATCAAATACTTAAGACTCTTATGATCTGTAAATAACTTAGTAATGACTCCATATAAGTAATGTCTCCATATTTTCAACGTAAAAATTGTGGTAGCTAAATCCAAGTCATGCATAAGATAATTCATCTCATAGGGCTTTAATTACCTAGAAGTATAGGCAATCATTTTATCTCCTTGCGTTAACACACACCCTAATCCCTTCCTTGAGGCATCATTATACAATATATATCCACCACTACTAGAAGGAAAAGTCAAAATTGGTGCAATTATGATCCTATTCTTCAATTCCTCAAAACAATTCTGGCACTCCTCTGTCCACACAAACTTCTAATTCTTCCTTCTACTAGGTGGAATCTTACTCCTTCAATATAAACACTAACGATTAGCTTACATCTCCTTTTAATCCTATTTCCTACATGTATGCATGATATGCATGTCACTTAATGCAACCAATCAATTCAATAATGTAAACAAGTAATCGCACATCATAATAATTCATAACATAACGTATTCTAAGCCTAGGACTCCTTAAAAACCCTAAGCTCTGATACCAAAAATATGTGGGACCCGTTTCTAGAGTCCAACTCTCTGGAGTCATAAAACGTGAGCGTATTATCAAAAAGGGTTATTTCGATGAACTCTCTTTAGCCATCATCCGTTCATCTTTATTCTTATAACGTCCTAAAAATTTCATATTTGATTAATGGATATACGATAATCCATTCTTATGTTTATGTCCTCAAACATCACCCTAACATATCACTCATTTGTATTTTCGCTACTAGGCACATTTCGCATTCCATTCAAGCCTAAAATGTATTATAGAAAAGCATCAATGAGCCCATAATTTATAACTGTACCTGTTTCGGGATAATAGGTAGAACTTTCACTAAAGATGTCAGATTAAGGTTTTTTTTACAGTTTCGAAGAGGACTTCTAGATCTAAAACTTTTGTGCAGTTTGCCTCCAAAATAGTCAAAATTGCAATTTACTATAATTGTCACGTGTATGTCCGCTAAACGGTCATACATCCCCCCTAACAGACATAAACAGACTTGGGGGTGCCTGCTAGACCTGAGAATGTTTGTTTAACGGACCTAATGTTCGTTTAACAGACATGGACTGAGCTGGGGACATTTTTAGACCTGAAAAGGTCCGTTTAATGGATCTAATGTTCATCTAATGGACATAGGTGACACCTAAGCCCCTCTAAACCCTTTCCAATGGTTCCTACATCCATTCTAACATCACGTTCACTCAAAATCTTACCAAATTCAACTCTTCTAGTGCAATATCACTTCATATTAATTCAACTACTAAATGTACATCCAACCTTTCAACCTAACATACTATTCCAACGCTAACAATAATTAACAATCTCAACAAAGAAGATAAATATTATCATAAACAAAAGAACTTCTTCAATTCTTAATTTCATTACGAAATCAAAACAGGGTTTGAGCCTAGCTTTAGTTACATATCAAAAGCCACATCATTTTCTTAGCTCAAAATACAAAATACAACC
>JAOQMP010066387.1:0-10304 GCA_027563575.1 Erythroxylum pedicellare | reverse complement strand
ACTAGGTCTGCAAGAGTGAAAGCTATCCAAACCTTTCATAATCTCAGACAGAAACCTGGTGAACCGGTGCGGGATTACATGATGAAGGTAATCTCTGCGGTCACTGAGGCTGAGATGCTTGGGGCGGATATGGATGCGGACACGCAGATGATTATGATCATCAATAGCTTAAACTCTTCTTTTTAGCAGTTTAAGTTGGACTATGAGCTCAACAGCAAGGATTATGCCTTAAGTGAGTTGATGAATACCCTCTAGAACACAGAGAAGATATTGAATATCAACGCTCATAGGCCCGAAGCTAATGTAGCATCTTCTTCTAAGCCCAAGGGTAAGGGCAAGCAAAAGAAGAAGCGTCTAATAAAAAATAAGGCCCAAATAGGGGTCAAGGCCGAACCTATAAAAAAGCAGGCCAAAGAGAGCATTAAAGGAAAATGTTTTCACTGTGATGAGATAGGCCACTAGAAAACAAACTGTCCAGTCTACCTTGAGTACCTCAAAAGAAAACCAGGTATAGGTTTCCTAAGTTTGTTAGGAACTAAAAATGTGGCAGATTATCTGTTTCTTGGATATTAGATTCAGGAGCCACTAACTATGTCTGCAATTTGTTACAGGGGTTCTAGCAAAGGAGAAGATTATCTATAGGCCAGTTTAAAGTCAAGTTAGTAGGTGGGTCCTATGTTTCAGCAGAATCAGTGGGAGTAGTTATCTTGGACTTTCCTAGTGGTCATAGGTTATATTTAAAGGATGTTTATTACATGCCAATGATTGTAAGGAACATAATTTCTATTTTTTCTCTAATAAAATCTGGTTATTCCTTATATTTAGGAAAAGTTGTTTCAATATATGAGAATAAATATTTTATTTGTGATGCGATAATTAAACGGAGATTTTTCTTTATAGAACCTATGTCAGGCTCATTAAAGACCACAGAATTGATAAAACCAATACAATCCAATGACTCTAGCATTAATTTGTGGCACTTAAGAATAGGTCATATCAATCAGAAAAGACTTGACAGGTTAGTAAAGGATGGGATCCTTATAGGCTTAGATAGTGATCCATTACCCACATGTGAATCTTATATTGAAAGAAAAATGACCAAAGCCTCATTTCCTTCTAAGGGAAACAGATCTGAATCCATATTAGACCTAGTACATACTGATGTATGTGGGCCCATAAATGTACAAGCTAGAGGAGGTTATGAATATTTCATAACCTTTATAGATGATTACTCAAGATATGACTATTTGTATTTGATGCATAAAAAGAGTGAATCCTTAGAAAAGTTCAAAGAATTCAAAGCTGAAGCTGAGAAGCAACTAGGCAAGCCATTCAAATAACTTCGATCGATTCAAAGCGGTGAGTACTTATCTAGAGAGTTCCAACAATATTTAATTGACAATGGAATTATTTCCAATTTGTCAACTCCTTGAACACCTCAAAAAAATGGTGTATCTGAGAGGAGAAACAGGACTCTATTTGAAATGGTAAGATCAATGATATCGTACGCTAGCCATCTAGAATCGTTCTGGGGATATGCCATACAAATGACAATATATCTTTTTAATTTTGGTCCATCCAAATTGGTGCCTAAAACACTTAGGGAGTTGTGGACTGGCCAGGTCCCTTCATTGAGACACTTAAGGACTTGGGGTTGCTTAGCCCATGTTCTAAAGCCTGAATCCACAAAGATGGAACCAAGGTCAAAAGTATGTTTGTTTATAGGATATCCTACAGGAACTCGAGGGTACTATTTTTACAGTCCTCAGGATAGGAAGGTATTTATGTCGACAAATGCGACCTCCTTAGAGGAATAGTTTGTGAGAAATCAAAAAGGAAGACGTGAAGTAGTACTAAAGGAGTTAGCTATTTCATCCAAACCAAGAGTTGTTTGGGATATGACAGAGCAAGACGTCGAAATGGATTCAAGAGTTGAATCGAAAATGCGACTTAAACATCAAGTTGTGCCTAGACGTAATGGAAGGGTTGTAAGACATCCAAAAAGGTATCTAGGTTTAGGAGAAAGCTTAATTGCCATCTTAAACCAAGAAGAAATGGATCCCATTACATATACTCAGGCTATTAATGATGTTGATGCAGAAAAATGGCTCAAGGCGATAGAATCGGAAATAGATTCCATGTACACTAATGAAGTCTGGGTCCTTGTAGATCTACCACCAGGTATAAAATCCATAGGGTGTAAATGGATCTACAAAAGAGAAAGAGGATCAAATGGAAAGGTCGAGACCTTTAAGCTAGATTGGTAGCTAAAGGCTATACTACAAAAGAGGGTATAGACTATAAGGAGACTTTTTCTCCGTTGCCATGCTTAAGTCCATTAGGATTTTTTAGCTACAGCAGCCTATTTCGATTACAAAATATGACAAATGGATATCAAGACCTCATTTCTTAATGGGGATCTTAAAGAGACCATTTATATGGCACAACCAGAAGGATTCATTGAGCCAGGAAATTAGCATAAGGCACCTCTGAACTAGCTTCGAAAAGCTAGCCCTCTATAGGTCTCCAAAGGAATGGAGCTTTGCCCCTTCTCTTCTTCAAAACTGAGAGCTTACACCTTAGAGACAAAAACCACAAATGAAACATAACATTTCTTCCATCATATGTCTATTTATATTAAAAACTAGGGTTTTGGCCAGCATATAAGTGAAAGTTATGGCCATGACACATTGATTCATGGGCGTGACTACTTGAGTCATGCCCATATAAGGTGAGTCACGACCATGACATATTGTTTCATGGTCATGCATCATTAGTTACGCCCATGACATTTTATGCCATGGTCGTCACTTGCATTCTCATGACTTCACTTGATTTTCTGCAATGTATACTCTTCATCTTTATGCATTTTCTTGTCTCTTCTTACTCTAATCCTTCTTCTTCTTGTTCCATGGAGACAAGTGAGTATGAATCTAAAAAAACTCAAAGATTGTGCTTTTGACTCACTTTATGTTGACCGCCGAATTTTCTTATTGCATTAAGCAAAATTTAAATAAATTTTGAGGACTTGCTAGATTAATTATTTTATTTGGAGTTAATTATTATGCAAATGTTAGTAGGATTTTATTATATGGTTTAGTTGAATTAACTTAGTAAGAGTGTAATGATGAAGGGCATTTTTGGAGGATCACCTAAGGATAAAGGCCATAAGGCATAAAGGAAAGGGTAAAAAGGACATTTCACACTCATTAAGGGTAGAATGGGAAGAAGAAATGTAGTCTTGCATCCTAAAGAAGAGAGAACAATGTCAGTGAGGGAGAGGAGAAGAGAAATACAAAAATAGGAGCAAAGATAGGGTTTTGTTCTTGAGAGAAAAGGAGGAAGATCTAAAGTGATTTTAAGGTTGTTCAGGAAGGGAAAAAGAAAGAGGAAGAGAAGAGCTTCCATTTGAGCCAAATATCTTTCTATTTGGTGAAGACTCAGGGTAAGTTAAATTTTAATCCTTTGCATTTTTGGAAAGGGTTTTGGTTCATAAAGCTTAGAAAATGTATAAGTTTAAGTATTCTAGGATCAATTTTAATGAATGTTTGTTCTTTAGGTCTTTAATTTGAATTCCAATTGAAAGGAATTTTTGTCATTGTTGAATGAAATCAAGAAGGGCAAGAGAAGCAAGAGGAGAGGCATTCTTAAACAAGTGTTAAGCAAGGAATTCAAGGTAGGTTTCATGTTTATAATTGAGTAAATAAGCCATTAATGTTTTTTTCAAATAAATGGAATTAAATGTTTTCAATTGTGTTATAAATGTTGCATTTATTGCCTCTTTAAATAATTGAGAAATTGCTACATGATTGGTATGTGAATTGTGTGGATGATTTATAGAAAGAATGTGAAAATGAATTTTGAAAGGCTAATGTGTTTATGAAATCAAGTTTCAGAAATGTGCCATTTTAGGCAACAAGTTTACAAGTGGTGAAATGCATGATTATGTGAGTTTGTGGTGGTCTATTCTGTTATGTCAAGTGCACTTTGACTTTATTAAAGGCTTCTCCCACCTACCCTCTAGTGGCACAAAGCTCCTTTATGGACTCTCTCATGTTTACAACTACGCAAGACCATTATATGGAATTGAGATAGTACATTCTATTTATGACTACGCAAGACCATTATATGGAATTGCGATAATATGTTCTGTTTATGACTACGTAAGACCATTATGTGGAATTGCGATAGTACGTTCTATTTATGACTATAGAAGACCGTTATGTGGGAATGTGTTAGTATGTTCTGTTTACGAACTTACCCCAATCATTTCTGATGTGATTATGTGTTTAGAATGTGTTGACAAGTTTGATGAATGCATGACTTATGTTGCTTATGAATTGCTTGATATTATGAGAATTTGGGAACTATGTGTTTTAAGGATTTAATGCAAAAGTATTATGACATTGAGCATTATCAATGGTTTTGCTTGTTTTTCGATTATAAACTTGTTACCTATGAGCTTTTAAGCTCACCCCCATTCTCCTTCCCATATTCAGCTGATGAGCAACAGATCGAGTAGTCAAGAATCACGGCATCGCTCCGAATTTGCATACTTTTGTATTTTCAGCTAGATTTTGTAAACACGAGGCTTTAGTCTCATTTCAAGTATCTTTTCTATTTTGAATTTTGCAAAATGATGTATTGTGGCTTGAAATGCCCATTAAATCTTTGTAAACTCTCATCTTATGATGTTAATGAAATATGATGGTGTTTTGCTCATGACTCTCATAGTTTGTACATTTCTTTTTCAAGTTTTTCATTCGGGTAAAAATTTGTGTTCTGAATTCAAAGGAAACATTCGTATAAATATATGTATAATTAAACAAAATTGTCTTAATAAAAGTTGTATCTTATCCTCTTAGCTTTCCAACGGTATAAAGTTTGTAATTTTTGGACTTCAGATGAGAGAGTTACGATTATTACACGATAATGGGTGTTGGCAGTCAGCAGCACTATCCTTGATTGGTTTTCTATTTGATCTTCAGAGTTCCCCGTGGAGAACTTTTCTAGAAGGCTCTTCCTTCAAGTTTCGCCATGGCAAAGCCAAAATTTGGCAGTGGTGAACATTTTCTGAGAGGTTTTGTTCTTCACCATCAAAGTTGGTCATGGAGAACTCTTTTTCTTAAGGGGATTTAGTTTGTGATTTGGACACTTTTAGAAGCAAAATCTGTCTTTAAGGTCTTCATAAAGTTGTAAATATAGAAGTTCTCTTAGAAACCATACTAGAATGCCTTAATATGAAATCTTTAGTAAAAGTTATACTCTTTTAAAGACAACAGGTCATCGTGCACCCAAAAACCTAAACTCCTTTCAATCTTTTGACAATAACTTTGTCATCCAACCTACAAATAATTTGATTCTTAAAGCAATAAATTCCTAACACATTCCTCTACCTCTAAATAAAAATTGGTATCCTTTTGTGTTGAAATAAAAAATATTGATGGAAATAAAGTGAGGGAATAGATTGAAAGAGCATGTTTTGGTTATAGATATACTTTGTCTTTTTAATCATATATTAAGCTATAGAGCTCCGAATGAGATGGTTCTTGTTTCAAATTAAACTAGAGGCATGAAGTTTTCTGAAGAATTCAAATTGTGATTCCACTATTTGACTAGTGTGGCTCCCCCCTTGTGGGATGCGTGTTCAGATGTCACTTAGGACATCGGGTATGAGTCTTACGAGGGCGGGGTACCCAAAACTTTAGCTCTTTTGCTTCCAAAATCATACCTAAAACCAAATATGAACTAAAGTGAATATCTTAAGCATTTCATATTAGTAATCACTAAGTTTTATGGAATAAATGTATAAGCAATTAAGCACATATCATGCAAGAAGTGCTGGAGCAATGAGTGAGAAGACTCTTGAGGAGGTAAAAACTTTACTCAAGATTATGGAGGAAAATTCACAACAATTTGGCATTTGTGATGATGTTCATAGATTAAATAAGGTGAACAATCCATCCATAGAACATCATTTAGATGAACTAATGTCTTTTGTTAGACATATTGTTGTAGGGAAGGCATAAGTGAAAGCTTGTGGGATATGTGCCAATGTGAACCATCCAACAAATGGGTACCCCGCTCTATAAGAGGGAAATCTAAAGTATGTTCATGTTGTAAGAGGAAACTTTTCCCAATATTACAATCCATGTTCTCATACCCATAATCTAGGTTAAATAGATCACCCAAACTTTGGTTATAGAGGGAATAAGTAGAGAAATACTTCCTATATACGTTATAGGGTATACAATAATTTCAACTAAAACTATAGGTTTCCTCCTCAAACTCAGGCATGTCATTGGAGGATATGGTTAAGTCTCTTGTTACTGATACTTTAAAATTCTAGTGGGATGTAAAATAGTTTTAGTAGGAGACAAGAACCCAAATTCAAAAGGTAAGGTCTAGCATTGAAAATTTGGAAACCAAGTCAGTCAAATGGTAGTCGCTAATTATTAAAGTAAATCACTTGTTAATATAGAAATCACGTATAATATGTAAAATAAACAAGAAGGGGGGTTGAATTGTGTAAAATCTTCAAAGATATTAATCTTTAGAAATTTCTTTAATTTCTTTACAAATTTAAATGATCACAAAAATAATTTACTAAAGTCGATGAGAAATACAATCGTAAAAATTATTATCCATTCTTCTAACAACAAGAAAATTAAAAGATAAGGGTTAGAGAATAGACGCCATGATTTTATACTAGTTCACCCTTAACCTTGGCCGACGTCCAGTTCTCAAAGTTTGTCTGAGATTTCACTATACTCTTCAACTTTACAAGTATTTTTTCTACACTTGCAGAGCCTGTTCAGGTCTCTCTCACAAAGTATTCTTTATCTCCTTTCTTAGCCTCTCCAAGCTCTAACCTTTCGTTCTCTAGGAAACATGTTGTTTGAGCTTCATGTTACAGATGTATTCGCTCTCTTTCTTTCGCACTTGAATACAGAGTTTCTCTAAGTATTATACAATCAGATTTTCTCTCTTGTAAAAAAAATGTTATTTAGCTTACGGCTAAAACTAGTATTTATAGCCTAAGTCTTAAACTGTCTTCTTGATTATTGAATCTTCTAGAAACCGTTATTATTTGAGTCCTGTAACTAACTCCAACTAACTAACTGACTGATGTTCTAAAATAGTTTCCTTTTCCATTGTCTAGTATTATACTTTTTTTGATTTCGCTTTGTCTGGTATCGCACTTCTTCTGGTGTTGCATTTCTTCTGTTGTCACGCTTCTTCTAGTGTCGACGTGTATCTTCTTATGCTGACGTGTATCTTCTTATGATGACTTTCTGTATCTTCTACTGTTGACCATGTATCTTCTGGTGTTGACTACGCATCTTCTAGGTTTGACTATGTATCTTCTGGGTTTAACTTCGTGTCACTTACATTTTTCTGCGCACTTAACAAAATTATCAAAACAATTCATACACTTATAAGATTATTATTATTTTATTTTCATCAAAATTAATAGAAGTGAAGTCTTCTTGACTTAAAAATCTCCTCCTTTTTGATGATAACAAAGAATCATAATATTAGAAGATAAGATAATATTCAGAAAAATAAACAAATATTGTTCAGATGAGTAAAATCAAAGCAAAAACACAAGAAATGCATAAGATATACACTGCTTTCTAATATTTTCACTTTTCTCTTTTCTCCTCTTCTTCTCCTCTTCTCCCCCTATTTGTTATTAATAAAAAAGATAACTTCAAAATTTCAAAATACATATGTTGAATATTAGTGCAGATCGTCTTGAGGTCTTATTCAATGAAAACACATAAAAGTGTTATTTCCTCAAAAAGATCACCCACTGAATCACCTAGTTCATCAATCTTAGTATGAATTTCCTCAATATCTTTCGCTAAGGCTTCCTAAACTTCCTTCTGTTTGTGACTAGCTTCAGTCCAATTGATGAAATGCTTCAAGAACTCTGAATTAATAGTAGGATCTTGTTATATTTCACTAAATGGATGAAGGTTTTCAATAACAAATGGTTTTCTAGGTAGAACGTCTAACTCTATGATTTTAACTGAGGGTAGTTTGAAGGTTTGTTTTCCTTCTGGGAGATCAAGATCATCAGGTCTGGGTAGTTTGAGAATTGGTTTCCCAAAAAGGTGTAACACATTTTTGACTGAAGGTATGAAACCTAAAGGTTTGAAATGCATAATGGTTTCTAAGTTAAAATTGATACCTTCAACCGTGATACTTCTGTACCTTCCTTCTGACACAATGCCAACTACCTTGAAACTTTCATCTTTGGTAAAAAATCTAAATTAAATCCCTGATGACCTTGATATTTGGTTTGATACATAGACACCTACAGGTTGAACTGCATTACATACATCTTCGATGTTCTTCACAGCCACTTGAATTTGTTCTTCTGTAAGATCATCTTTATGTCCTTTAGGAAACATCTTCTTCTTCCCTTTTTCTTCATTTATTATAGGGTTGAACATCTTGGTTCTGGAACAATCTTTATTATTATTCTGCTTGTAACCAGATAGATTGTATAACGATCCTTTGAAATCTTCATTGGATATGGTTTTGACTTTTCATCTCTCTGAATACCATATAGTCTTCATTCTTCATGACTAAGAAGATGTATTGTCTGATCGTTTACTAGTATAGGTACGACTTATACCTTGACTGTCTTCTTAGAAGGTTTCTCTGATAATAATTGAACTTCTATTTTGAACAGGTACTGATTCTTCTATAATCTTCATTTTCAAATCCTTTTTGTTGATTGTTGAGATGGATTGTAAGGTATTAGATAGTGTTCAACTGTATGTGGCTTCTGTTGAACAACAAATGAAGAAACCTTTCTCTGACTAAGCTTCATCTTCTTTTGTTCTTCTATTGGTTTGGAAGAGAGTTGTTGTTGAGGCTACTTCCTCTCAAATACTAACTTCCTTTTTATCTCTGTCTCTCCAGATGATTTTGTTGATTGACTTTTCAAAATAGAGAAAATTGATTTGGTAAGCTGTTGTCATTACTCTTTTTTCTCAGAATCTCCACCATGAATTAGAACTTTCTGTTTCTTCTGTTCTTATTGTCATAAGGTCAATAATCTTGTTGACCTTCATGACTATTTGGGCTTTTCTGATTGGAGCGTCTCAGCCTTCCTCTTTAAAGACACTTGTTGTGTTGATTGTTGAACTCGATTTTCCTCTCTGTAGAATCGTTTTAGCTTGTATTGGCACATTAGATGATTGTTCAGCCTTTTCTTCTGCTGATGTTCTTCCTATCGATCGAGGTTTTGTTTGTCTTTCAGACGTAATATGTTCACTACTGCTTCTTTTTACTATAAGCTCCCCCTCAAACTTTGCTTTCGTTGTAAAACCTATATCCGCTTCAGCTTCAAACCTCATTCCTATTCTGAGAATAGTAGTGACATTAATAACACTCTTTGCATCCATTTTTACCATGTTACCTCTATCAAGTAACATTCCAGATTCTCTAAAGAAACTTGTCAACAGCATACAACAAACCGTAAGGTAAAGAGCTATAATACTCTCCCTTAGACTTTATCATGTACTTTAAAATCAAGTACGAAAGATTAATGGGTTGGTGATTAAGTAGATGAAACAAACAATGTTTATCATTCATAATTACCATGTCCTTTGAGCCTACTCTTGGTAGAATACAGTGGATAAGTAGTGAATGTAGAACCCTAGCCTTCGGAACAAGGGTTGAAGCCTTCTTGACTCCTGGATCACTTCTTCCATATAGTTGTAGATTGATGTGAGCTTTATCTACACGACATTGAGTGATCCATTTTGTATTGTTAAACAGCTTTTCTACAATACTTGGACACCCAATAGCAACAGCTTTTCTACAATACTTGGACACCCAATAGCCTTCTCGATAGAATCTTGTGTGACTATAACCGACAACCCATCTACCATTGATATTAAGGTGTTGTCCACTACCTTTACATTCTTCCAAAACTCATATATCTCATTCAAATAGACCATTTCACGAATGTTAAAGAAATTTTTCCATCCAACTGCTTCAATTTATAGTTCGATGTCCATCTGATTTTGCTTCAAGGAAGTGAAATCAACGTGTCTCCCATAGATAAGATATTTCTCCATGTTTGATCTATAATAGATAAACACTAAACATACAATGTATTTCGCTTAATGTGGTAAGGTTAGTATCTAAAGAAAATATGAAATGACAAGAACTTGAAGTTTAGAACAAAGTATTGAATCATCTTGGTTGAGAGCACTAAACAAGTCAGTTTCAAAGTTTTTCAAGAAAATTCTAAAGTATAATGTATTTTAGGATCTTGAGAA
>JAOQMP010066386.1:0-10307 GCA_027563575.1 Erythroxylum pedicellare | reverse complement strand
AATCACAAAAATAAGAACGAATGTGAGTATCATGCATATAGCGTTCATATAAAATTGAAATTCATGAATGATTTACAAAGTTGTAATGAGTGACCATATGTTATGCCATGTTGTGTAAGTATTTAAAAAATATGTTCTGAATGAATATCTGTGATATATGTGATGTGTATATGTAATCTGGTGAATTCATCAATGATGGTTCACTCATTGAGTTTGCAAAACTCATCCAAAATTGCAATGTGACTTTTCAGGTATGAGACAGGAGACCTAGTTCCTTAGTCAGGACTTGAGGAATCTTTTGGATAGAAAAATGGCTCAGAGTTCTGTCAGCTGACACCAGAAGTGATGTGGCATTTATTTTGTAGTTTTGTTAGAACCTATAAGAGGTTTTGTACATTTGTGTATGATGGAAACAGTGTAAGATTTATGAATGAATGTAATCAATAGGTTTTAAAATTTATTGACTTCCGATTATGTTAGATGATGCCACGTGTAAGTTGGATTTGTTTTTTTTTACATGCCATTATCATAGGATATATACTTGAATATTCTTGAATATTTGGGTATGTACCTTATGATAGTGGGATGTTGTATAAGCAGTCTTCCACTGATCTTAGTTTCCAGATGGTGTTGGTGTCATGGGTGATCTTACATTAGCTGACAAGTCAATATTTTGCTTATTTTATGCTCCTCCCATTTTTGATAATAGTCAGTCCTATCTTAGTGGCTGCTTTACTATATTTGAGTGATCCCCATCTGCTCCCAAATATTTAACTTATATGGGACCCTAATCAGTTGGTAAACCTCTCATGTCGGTCTCTATCTCCTACATATCATTGGATTATTCTACTTAACATCTAAGTTGATGGTCACTATAGTACCAAGCAGACTTATTAGTGGTAGCCTCCTGTAGACTCCTATCTTTTTTTCCAATCATGTCACATAGAGCCTGATGCATATTTTCCTTATATTCTTCTCCTAGCTCTGACACTAGAAAAATTGGGCAAAGGCAAGCCCTAAATGCATTGAGGTCCTCTAGCTCATACTCTATAAATAGAACACATCCAAGTTCCTAACAACTCTGAAGCTTTAAGCCCACCTACTATGTGTATTACTAAGAAGCCCATAAAAGTACTTGAGTGCAAATTTTATGAAGTAGATGCCTTGGATTTATTTAGGTCGTAATTATAGATTTATTTAGGTCATAATTATCTCTCTCGTAATAGTGTGTCAAATATGACAAGTGCATATCCCATACAAGAAATCTATCTAAAGATTCATATACTCTTGTATATCCACAAAGTCCTCACCATAGAGGCCCATCATCATGAAGAAGCTCGTATAACTCATCCTCATCTTCTTTATGAGCATCCTGAACTAGATCATGCTTGGCTAGTACCAATCATGGTGGCGGCCCTTTTTCATAAAGAACATAGAGCACACCCCGAGTCTAAGCTCTCAATATGTGGGCTCCATGATCTCGAAAAATCAAGACCACTCTCCAACACTAGTGAACTCTCAAACCTTCTAGGCTAAGCCAATATACTCTATCACCTCCTATTTAATACATCTAATAGTCCCAAATCTCTTGTTCTTGAGCCTTTGGAACTATTCCTTATAGGCCTCGACATTGAAAACTAACATCTCATGTCGCTTAAGTGTATATGCTACAGTCTGTTGCATTAGTGGTGAACGCTATCCTCAAGTCTCTAGATGACCCGTCTCCTCTCTATCTCTTCCTCAGTGTCTCCTTTGCTCTTTGTTTTTGCACAACTTCTGTTCTTCTCATCATTGTACTTGAAACAAGATAAAATGTGAGAAAATAACAAAATATTAATACAAAAAAACCGCTTTTCCCACTCTTAATTTGTTTGCTCACGACGTTATGCAATTGCAAAAAACACTTAACTAAAAGAATGAATTAAACTAAACAATGTAATTACAAAATAATTACAAAATAAAATTAGTAACATAAAATAAATTAAAAATGTAATTAACAAACAAAATTAATATAATTATGCAATTGCTAATGTAATTACTAAAATTGAAAATTCAATTACACAATTTAATAATTAAACTTATACTAAAGACAATTAAAACCTATTTCATACAAAATACTAAATTGAACTAAAATTAATGAAAGAGATACTATCTAAGTACTAGAAAAACTACAAATTAAACTTAATCTAACAAAATCATTGCATTTTAACACATAGTGAGCAAAATTCGCATACCCCACTTAAATTTAATCTAATTCGCATGCAATGCATCAAATTAATCCAATAATTTGTATAGACAAGAATGAAATTCAACTTTTAATTGAAAATCAAGCTCAAAACATGGTGAAATCACCCTAAGATTCAACAATTATATAACCCTAGTGATATGGAATGAAAAACCATAAGATTTGCAAGCATACCTAAATTTACAATTATAATTCATGTAAAAGGCGAAAAAAACTTACTTGGATGTTACAAAATCACTAAAAAAATGCTGGGCTAGGCTGAAGATGGGAGAGGCATAACAAGTGGGTATAGAAGGGGGAGAGAAAAGTGGGATAAAAAATAGGTTTTTAATATGTTTTGTGGACCTAAGCATATGGTTACACAACTATGTAACTAATTATGTGAGACATTATGTTGTATGACTCAAGACAAGAACATGTGACTTTTCTTGAAATTACACTGTCATAAAGACGGTTATGTGTATCACCATATAATTGTAAATGAGTGACTTCTAACCTAGGCGTGTTCTAATATGTTCCAGGGAATTGAAGATACATAGGCATGTCCCACTCCTATCTAACTAATTGTAAACATGTGTATAAATTTTTAAAAGCTCTACGACTACATATAACCATGTATAGTTACTTTTAGGTAACTGTAAGTATGTAAACCATGCTGAAATAATTTTTTTATACACAAGCATGTACATAGGTTTGTATATAATCATGTATATCGAAAATTTCATTAAAAATTTTTCATTCAAAGTGACAAAAGTCAACAGTGCATACCAAAAACAAAAAAAAATGGTTAGAGTCAAATGAAGATGCTTTATAACCTAATATAAAACACACCAAAACCATAATGAAATCCTAAACTAAAGCTCAAAAATAAAAAAAAATATATAATCAAATCAAACAAAACTATCATAATTCTTAGGTTGCCTCCCAAGTAACGTTTGTTTGATGTACTTATCATATTCAAGGTGGCTTATAAAGATTGAGTTTGTTATTTTCTTACCATGGGTTCCTTAACATCTAAGTAAGCCATATGCTTTTTTCTTATGCCACATTTTTTATCCTTCATTCTTCCTTAAACTAGAATCAGCTCTAATAGACCTTTAAAAGAAGAGTCTTATAAAACATCCAAAATTGATTCATCAAATATAATTCTAGAATTCTCAAAATCAATAAGTTCAAGGGAATGATTCATGAAATCATTAAATATGACCTTTTCTTCCCCAACCCTAAATACTAGTTTGCCTTCATTAATATCAATAATTGATATAAAAGTGGCTTAAAAGTGTTGACCTAAAACTAAAGATACCTCTATACCTTCCTCTATGTCAAGAATCACAAAATTAACTTTGAACATTAACTTATCAACCTAACAAATATATCCTCTATAATACTTGAAGGATCTTCACTGACCTGTCTACTAATTGTAAACTTATCCTAATAGGTTTTAGTTAACCTAATCTTAGTTTCATAAACAAAGAATAAGGCATCATATTAATACCAATCCCTAGGTCAGTTAAAGCCTTTTCTTTTTCTAAGCTACTAATTTGATAAGGAGTAGTAAAACCATTTAGATCTTTAGGCTTCTATGGTAGCTTGTTTTGAAGAAGCGCTAAACACCTTCTACTCCATGATCGTTAACTCCTCCAAATTCCTCCTATTTTCTATTAACTCTTTCAAAAATTTTGAGTACTTTGGCATCTGTGCAAGAGCCTCAACAAAGGGAAAGTTAATATAGATTTGTTTAAACAGTTCAACGAACTTAGTAAACTGTTCATCCATTAGATCTTTCTTCTTTTTACCAGAACAAGGGACGGTAGGTTGAAACTCCTTGAATTTTTGAAAGCACCCTTCATCTTCAGCTTTTTATTGACTTGGTGTTAATTTCTTTCTTCTCTTGGGTTTTATTTTCCTTGTGCAATTCTTTTCCACTCCCAAGGGTGGTTGCCATAACATGTCCTTTAGGATTTGTCTTTGTAGTACTAATTAAACTCCCTTATGGCTTTTAAAAAATTAAGTTAGCAAGTTAGCCGATATGAGTTTCCAAGTTATTTGTAAAAGCCTCTTAATTACTTAATAAAGTCCCTATAGACTGAAATCTTGCTTCTGAATTTTAAAGAAACCTAAACATGATGTCCTCAAGGCTTGGCTGTTTTTCTTAAGGTACGTATTATTGAAATCTTGGTGGAGGGTTGTTTTTTGATTGCCCTTGATCCCTATAAGAGAAATTTGGGTGATTTCTCCATCCTAGATTGCATAAATTACTTGTTGGGCCCCGGAATTTTTTCTTCTTTAATTAAGCAAGATTTAAATAATAATGACATTTTGATAGGTGAATTTTTGGGAGTTAATAATTATGTCTGTATTAGTAGGCTTTATTTCATTGGTTAGTTAAATTAAAAGTGGTAAGAATGCATAATGGGCATTTTTGGTAGGTCACTTAAGCATTAAAGTTATAAGGCATTAAAGGAAGGGTAAAGTGGACTTTTAGCACTCATTAACGGTGTAATGGGAATAGGAAAATGATGTCTTATTTGTTGGATGAAGGAAAACAAAAATAGGAGGGAAAGAAGAGAAATAACAAAATCAAAGAGAGAAAGAAGAGAAGTTTCAGTTCTTAAGAGGAAAAAAGGAAGAGCAAGTAGGGTCTCATCTGTTCTTAGCTTTTAAGAGTGAATTTGAGGTTGATCAAGAAGAGAAAAAGAAAGAGGAAGAGAAGAGCTTTCATTTAAGCTAAGAATCTTGTTATTTGGTGAAGACTCAAGGTAAGTTTGATTTCTAATCTTTTGGATTTTTGGAAGGGTTTTGATTTATGAAGCTTAAGAAATGCATGAGTTTAAGTATTATAGGGTCAATTTTAGTGAATGTGTGTTCTTTAGGTTTTCAATTTGAATTCCTATTGAATGGGATTTTTGTAAATGTTGAAGGAAATTAAGAAAGGCAAGAGGAGCAAGAGGAGAGGCATCCTTAAGCAAAATTTAAGCAAGGAATTCAAGGTGGGTTACATTTTTATAATTGAGTCATAAGCCATTAATGTTTCTTCCAAATCAAGAAAGTTAAATGTTTTCAATTGTATTATAAATGTACATTTATTGCTCTTGAATGCTTTGAGAAAGTGCTATGTGTTTGGTATGTGAATATTGTGTTGATGATTTATGAAAAGAATATGAAAATGATTTTGGAAAGGTACTATGTTTATGAAATCACTTTTCGAAAAAAGTGTCATTTTGGGCAACAAGTTTACAAGTTATGAAATACATGTTATGTGAGTTTGGCTTGGTCCATTCTGTATGTCACGTGCACTTTAACTAAGGGCTTCTCTTGCTTACCCGCTAATAACATGGAGCTCCTTCATAGACTCCCTCATGTTTGTGACTACATAAAACCACTATGTGAGATTGTGTTAGTTCATTCTATTAACGACTACACAGGACTATCAGATGGGAATATATTAGTTTGTTCTATTTATGGACCTCCCAAACCATTTTAATGTGCTTATGTGTTGATAAGTTTGTTGATTGTATGATTTAGGTTGCTTATAAATTGTTTGATAATTTAAGAAAAGATGTGTTTCATGAATCAATGTGAGTTTTACAATGGAAATGAATATTTCAATGATTTTTGCTTATTATCAGTTATAAAACTGTTACCCATAAGGTTTAAGCTCACCCCCTTCCGTGTCATCTTCAGGTGACGAACAAGAGATCGAGTAACTAAGAGGCATGGCATAACTCAAAATTTTCATCTTTTTGTATTTTGAAGTAGTTTATGTAAAACACAAGGTTTTAGCAGCATTTCAAATTTTTTTATTTGCTCATGTATGTCTTGGTTATTTCGTATTTTGGTTTGTGAAATCAAGGATGTATTATGGCTTGAAATGCCTTTAAAGCTTTGTAAAACTCTCATCTATTGATGTTAATGAACAATGATTGTATCTTGCTCATGATTTCTCAAAGTTTGTATGTTGTGTTTTTCAAGTTTTTCATAAGGGTAAAAAGTGTGTTATGACTTCTAGGGACAAACTGTATTAATCTAGGCTGGATTATACAAAGTTCTCTTAGAAGTTGTAGATTATTTGATTAGCTTTCGAATGATATAAAGTATGAAATTTTTGGATACTGGAATTGAGAGCTATGATCATCATAAGTTAGTAATGCTGTATGGGATGCACATATGGGACAAATACATTAATTTTGAAATTTGCCGTTTTGGAGGCAAAATATCTTTCTAGAGTTTGCATAGAAGTTGTAGGTCTAGAAGCCCTCTTCGAAATGGTCTAATAATGACATTAATCCAACATCTCTAGTGAAAGTTATGTTTTTTTAAAGATAACAAGTTGAGGAAGAAAAGTCGCGATTGCGACACTGCAGAAACTTCAAAAAGTCGTGACGCAGGTACTCCTCGCGCACATCATGATCGCGACCAAACTTGAACATGCTTGACTCTTTTAGTCATAACTTTGTCATACGACCTCCAAATGACTTGATTTTTGAATCAATAGTTTCCTAACACATTCCTTTATCACTTACAAGAAATTGGTAGCCTTTGATATTGATTTGAAAAAGTTTGATGGAAAGAAAGTGAGAATATTGATTGGAAGAGCATGAATTAGTTATGAGCATACTTTGGCTTTTTAATCATGTCTTAAGCTGTAGAGCTCAAAATGAGATGATTTTTGTTTCAAACTAAACTAGAGACATAGAGATACAAATCATCTAAGAAATCTCGTTTTAATTTATTCTCTAAGGCTTTTAATTTTGGGATAGAGATTAAGTATAGTGTACTATTTTAGTATAATAAAAGTCTGAAACTAATTGGGATACAATTTTCAGAATTCTGAACAAAATCGAACGATTTTAATTTCATTAGAAAGATCAAACAATGGGTAATATTTTTATAGAAGACGTCAAATTTTCATTCTAGTTTGAAGTTTCCCAAAATCTTTTCTGAAATAGGAGAAATGAGTGTGATTTTGGTGATTGATTGGTGTGGGCTTTCTTGTTAAGAAGACTCCTTAGTTGAAATATGTTTAAGTCTTCTATAACTTCATCTTCTCTTCTTATAGAGTGACTATTTTTTAGAGTTCCTACTAGGACACATGCTATAATCAATTCTCCACCGCAAGTGTACGTTAATGTTTGCCTCAATACTTACTATCTACCACTAGTGTGGATGGTAAATTAATCAACCTTTTTTTAAAAATACATTGTAACCCTGATAATGAACTTGTTAAAGGAGAAAATTGTAGTTGAAGGAGGAAACCATATGAGAGGGAGTGTATCTCAATTTTCATTTTAGGAGATTATAATCCTTATCATTGTAATAATTGGGGAAGTATGGATAAAATAATTTAAATATCATCTTATTTTTTACTTAATTTTTTTGCAAGTATAAAGTTGATACACCTCTAACGAGTGTATATATACATAATGATTTATTTAGCATAACCCATGCTATTTCTTCAGGAACATGTAAATGGTTTAATAAACTGAAGGGGATAAGGTTAATTAAGATACGGTTAATCTACATATGGATTTGGAATCCTAGTTAAATACCAATTGAACTTACTAGTTCAAATTAATTTAAATTCTACAAGAATATTTGGAGTCAAACTATACTTCTTGAAGGATTGTATACAAAAGGGAGACACCTTAAGGTAAGTTATTAGAAATTTATTTGCATATTTGCTACCTTTTACTCTCTCTAACATTAGCATCAAAGTATTTTTACCAAAAATATCCTTGAAATTTTTATTAGTTATTCTTGCAAACTTATATACTATTATGTTTATGTAAATAAAGGTTTCTAGTAGTTGCGAAGAGCAAAGGACTGAAATGGACCTTTATTGGTTAAGAATTTAAGGTTTTCTTGAGAAAAAAGGAGAGAAATATAGTAAACAAATAGAGCCATCTAGGAGGACCAAAGAGTAGTTGATAGGCTCCAGACTAAAAAAGTAAAAGATTCCATTTAAAATATCAAGATTTAAGATCCATAAGAACCCATTCTTTCATCTTATTTTCTTTGTTGTTTATTTTTAGTTTTCTTTAACTTTTTATTAGCTAAATTGGGATATAAGTTTAAGTTAATAGATTGTTTTTTTAATTAATGATATGTTTATGTTTTCTTGAGTATTATTCATGAGTAAATTCTATATTAAATTGAAGTAGAAAACATAGAAGATTCAAATTTGGATTTCATATTTATGAATAGGCCATGACATGAATAAAGAAAGTTACATAAAATTCTGAAGATATGAATACATAAATCTCATGAGTTAAATCTATCAAGAGAATTTATAGAACAAATTAATACATTCTTAATGGTTTTGATTAGAAAGAGGTTTTAATAAGTTAACTTAAGGATATAGGCTATATGTCTTGAGGAAGAATATAGTTGTAACTTTGATTTCCCATCGATCTAATAAACCAGGCTTATGATAAATTCAAGAAGATGAAAGATTCTAGGGTGACTCTTTACCTAGATCTTGTTTATTTACTTAATACATTGATCTTTTGTATTCATCAATTTCATTGATGAATAATTTACCATATTGATTATAGGTTATATGAATTTAGTGACGTATGTCCTATTTTCATCCTTTTTAATTCCCAACACTCGTAGCTTATTAAGTTATATTTGTAAAATAAGTTATCCGACTGAATCTAGAAAGCAAGAAAGTGAAAGAAAGGGCTTGAGATTTGATCACTTGATATAGGGAACGAGCAGATGCTTTCTCAGTTAGCTTGCTTTACTACTTTTTGACTTAGACCGATTTAGTAAAGTTTGCTAATCGGGGCATGCCCTTTGTTACTTTGAAAGCAACAAGTAGTTGGGTAACCAGGAAAAATCCTTGTCTTTCCACTATGAAGGAGGGTGGATCACGATGTTGAACTCATTATAGGCCCCCTTCCTCTAGTTGCATATCTATTCATTTCAATCGGCTAACTTTCGCACCTTTAGTGTTTAAGCTAACCAAGTTGTTTTTAATAATAAATCATTGGAATCTTTCACTCCTTTTAGAGGTATTCGGTAAGTAATCTCTTTAGCAATAAATGACTTTCCCATAGGAGGTAAGGAGTTTCTTATTGAATGCATGGTTCAAACTAGTCCTTTTATGTTATAGTTTTTTTAACTTTCAAAATCTCTCCACCAATAAATCATTAACCTTTTGTTGAATGATAATTAGAGAAAAAAGACCACTACAACATGGACAAATGTTTTAAATATAAGTTCGATCCCAATTTAAACTTTATAGGCCTATTTTTTTCCAATGATACAATGTTGGCAATGTGGATTATATCTTATAATCAATCAATTAATTGTACATTATATGACATAACTAATTAATAGCATCTTTATCTTATACATGTTTATTTAATTAATGTATAAAATAATGTTCATAGGATGAATATTATGAAAATAAAATTAGGATAAGGTCATAACTATGAGTTTCATATTGCATCTATATATTATTTCTAAATTATTCCTAATTACTTTTTAATTAAGACTAGAGATCATCTATTTCTTATTTATAAAGGAAGTAATGAATCTCATAAACTAAAGTACGAAGATACTTAAACAAATATGTAACAAGTTTTCTAAACTGATATAATATGAGAATTTTATTTGGAACATTACTTGTATGTCTATTTCATTATGATGATTGTATAAGTGATCCTTTGACTTGAGATCTCCAAACTATCTCATATAGGGATTGTTATGTCTTGATAGTATTTATGAACTATCTTATTCAAAGGTAGCTTACTTGGTACTTAAATATAACATGAGCAATATAGAGGTAGTCGAGTGATCAATATAAGATTCATTGCCCTAAAGTAATTAGGAACAATATTTCATTGTTTTCGATTAATATTAATTTTGAAAATCCTTGACTAAGCTAGAATGACACTTTAATTTTTTTTTCAAACATCATTAAAAGAATTAGTCAATAATGGTTTAAAATTAATATAACTAGATTTAAATACAATAGATATTAATTTTGTAGTTTATATCTAATTATAACTTTATATAATGAAATGATTGAATTATACTAAAGAATCATAAAACA
>JAOQMP010066385.1:0-10308 GCA_027563575.1 Erythroxylum pedicellare | reverse complement strand
ACTAGCTTTCCAGGGAACTATATTTACATAACTCCAATAATCTCCCACTTGCCCTAAAGTAAGCTTAACATGTTCCTCATTCCTATCCCTACTAAGTGACCCTCAAAGCTCTTTTGAGATAATGTCTTTATGAACGGATCAACAAGGTTTTGCTTTGTGGGAATCTTTACCACATTCACCTCTCTATATTGTATTGTCTACCTTATGAGGTGATACTTTCGCTCAATGTGTTTGGCAGCTGTATGGTTCCAAAGTTCTGTAGAATTAGCCACTGCCTTACTATTATCACAATAAAGTGTAATGGCTTTTTCTACCTCTAGAACTACTTCCATATCATTTAAGAACTTGCGGTGCCAGACTGCTTTCTTTGCTGCTTCATAAGTATCAACATACTCAGTCTCTATAGTCGAATCAACTGTATAAGATTGCTTGACACTCCTCCAGACTATAGCTCCACCTCTTAAAGTAAATATAGAACTAGAAGTTGATTTCCTTGAATCAACATTTGATTGTAAATCATAATCTGTATATTATGTTGGAATAAGATTACTTCCTGAGTATACAAGCATTATGTTGTTCATCCTATGAAGATACTTAAGTATATACTTAACTGTAGTCCAATGCTCCATTCTTGGATTGGACTGAGATCTACTTTACCAGTCCCACTGCGTAATAGATATCTGGTCTAGTTTAAAGCATTGCATACATTAAACTTCCAACTGCTGAAGCATATGGAATGTTATGCATGTTTTCAACCTTCTCTTGGGTTTTAGGTTCTTGTTCCCTTGAAAGTTTGATTCCATATCTAATAGGTGTGAAACCCCTCTTGGAATCTTACATGGTGAACTTGTTGAGCATATTCTCAATGTAGGTTAATTGAGGTAAGGCTATCTATTTGTTCTTATGATCCCATATAAGTTTGATCCCTACAATATAGTTAGCCTCTCCCAAATCATTCATCAAAAACTGTTCATTCATCCGTCTCTTAACCATAGATAAAATTCCCACATCATTCCCAATGAGTAGAATGTCATCAACATACAGGATTAGGAAAGTAACCTTGCCTTCTTGTATTCTTTTATAAAAATAAGGCTCATCTAGGTTTTGTATGAATCTATAAGTTTTTATAGACTTATCAAACCTAATATTCCAAGATCTAAATGCTTGCTTAAGTCCATAAATGGACCTTTGCAACTTGTATACCTTATACTCATTACCTAGCTTATCAAAACCTTCTGGTTGGGCCATACAAATTGTCTCCTTAAGATCCCCATTAAGAAATGTGATATTGACATCCATTTTCCATATTCATAATTAAAATAGGCTGCTATGGCTAAAAGAATCTGTATGGACGTAAGCATGGCAACTGGAGAAAAAGTCTGCTCATAGTCTATACCATCTTTTGGAGTATAGCCCTTAGCTACCAATCTAGCTTTAAAGGTCTCTACCTTTCCATCTAATCATCTTTGCCTTTTGTAGATCCATTTACACCCTATGCTTTTTACACCTGGTGGTAGATCTATAAGGATCCAGACTTCATTAGCATACGTGGAATCTATTTTTGATTCCATCACCTTAAGCCATTTTTCTACATCAACTTCATTAATAACCTACATATACATAATGGGATCCATTTCTTCTTGGTCTGAGATGGCTATAATGCATTCTCCTAGATCTAGATACCTGTCTGGCTATCTCACAACTCTCCCACTATGTTTAGGCACTACTTGATGTTCAGGTTGTTCTTCTGATTCAACTCTTGAATCCATTTTGACACTTGGTTCTGTTATATCCATATCAACTCTTAAATTAGACGAAAGAACTAACCCCTTTAGTACTACTTCAATTCTTCCTTTGTGATTTCTCATAAATTCTTCCTCTAAGAAGGTTGCATTTTTCGACATAAATACCTTCCTATCCAAAGGACTGTAAAAATAGTACCCTTGAGTTCCCATAGGATATTCTACAAACAAACATACTTCTGACCTTGGTTCCATCTTCGTGGATTCAGGCCTTAGAACATGGGCTAGGCATCCCCAAGTCCTTAAGTGCCGCAATTAAGGCACTTAGGCAGTTCCACAACTCCTTAAATGTTTTAGGCACCGATTTGGATGGAGCAAAGTTGAGAAGATATGTTGCTGTTTATATGACATATCCCTAGAACGATTATGAAAGGCTAGGATAGGACATCATCGATCTTACCATTTCCAATAGAGACATATTCCTCCTATTAGCTACACCATTATGTTGAGGTGTTCGAGGAGCTGACAAGTTGGAACAAATTCCATTGTCAATTAGAAATTGTTAGAACTCTCCAGATAAATACTTACCCCTCGATCCGATCGAAGTTGTTTTAATAGCTTATTTAGCTGCTTCTCAGTTTCAGCTTTGAATTCTTTAAACTTGTCAAAGGACTCACTCTTTTTATGCATCAAATACAAATAGCCGTATCGAGAGTAATCATCTTTAAAGGTTATGAAGTATTCATATCCTCCTCTAGCTTGTATGTTTATGGGCCCTCACACATCAATATGTACCAGGTCCAACATAGATTCATATCCATTTCCTTTAGAAGGAAATGAGGCCTTGGTCATTTTTCTTTCAAAACAAGATTCACAGGTGGGTAATGGATCATTATCTAAGCCCGTAAGGATCCCATCCTTCACTAATCTGTCAAGTCTTTTCTGATTAATATGACCCATTCTTATGTGCCACAAATATTTTGAATTGATGCTAGTGACATTGGATTGTCTTTGTTTTATCAATTCTGTGGTGTTTAGTGAGCTTGTCATAGGTTCTATAAAGAACAATCCCTGTTTAATTATTGTAATACAAATAAAATCCTTATTCTCATATATTGAAACAACATTTTCAAAATATAAGGAATAACCATATTTTATTAGACAAAAAGAAGAAATCATGTTTCTTACAATCATTGGCATGTAATAAACATTCTCCAAATATAGCCTATGTTCACTAGGAAAGTCCAAGTTATCTACTCCCACTGATTCTGCTAAAACATAGGATCCATTTGCTATCTTGACTTGAAACTGACCTTTAAGTAGTCTTTTCCTTTGCTGGAACCCCTGCAAAGAATTGCAAACATGGTTAGTGTCCAAGAATCATATAAATCTACCACATTTCTAATTCCTAACAAACTTAGGAAACTTATACCTTGTTTGTTTTCTAGGGACTCAAGGTAAACTGGATAATTTTTTTCCATTGGCCCATCTTATCACAAAGGAAACACTTTCCCTTGTTTTTCTCTTTGGCCTTCTTTTTCATAGGTTAGGCCTTCTTTTTCATTAGACCCTTCTTCTCTTGCTTGCCCTTACCCTGGGCTTAGAAGAAGATGCTATATTAGCTTCTGGCCTATGAGACTTGATAATTAATACCTCCTCCGTACTTTGGAGGATATTCATCAACTCACTCAAGGTGTAATCCATGCCTTTGAGCTCATAGTCTTACTTAAACTGCTAAAAAGAAGAGTTTAAGCTATTGATGATCATAATCATCTGCATGTCCGCATCAATGTCTGCCCCAAGCATCTTAGCCTCAGTGACCGCAGAGATTATCTTAAGCATGTAATCCCACATCATTCCACTAGGTTTTTGTATGAGATTGTCAAAGCTTTGGATGGCTTTCACCTTTGCAGACCTAGTCCTCACACCAATCATGTCATGTAGGTGATGGACCATTGCACTAGCAGTTTTCATACAAACAATTTGCTTTTGCAACATGCCGCTGATAGAAGTTAGAATATAACACTTAGTAGTCTTATGAACATTCTACCATCGCTCATGTTATTGGACTAGCTCAAGAGTTGAATCTCCACCTGAAGGTGTAGGCTCATTTTCAGTTAATACCTATGAAATTCGTTCATATTGAAGAACAATATCTAGGTTACGTCTCCATTCATTAAAATTCTCCCCATTTTCTAATTTGTTATTTGTTAAGGGCAAAGTAAGTGGATTCATTTTGTAGTGATTATGTATGAAAATATAAATTATTAAAGAGTAAGCAAACTGGTCAACAATATTGGAACTTTGTATAAAATCATGATACATGTATACATGATGATAGATTTAACAAAACTTACAAAAAATTAAATCTTTATATGACGATTATTGTTCTTATCTATAATAGACTAAGTGATGGTGGGTCATCTTATTTATTAAAAGAAAAACTGGGACCCTCCCACTCAAAACGCTACCAAGCATCTTTATGCCTAACTTTTTGAAAAGTGTCATAATTTGGTCCATACTTTTATCAACAGAGCTACGCTGGGTAGGTTATTAATAAAATATGTTGAGTGTGTAATCATTTGATTCATCCATTAAAGGTACTTGCAAACCATGCTTCAGTGGGAGGTCACATTTGCTACTGATGAGTATACTTATCCTTAAAGAAACCAAATAATGCAAGATCTAGGATTCATGCCCTCCAACGAGGAGTAACACTTCACCACATGCAAATGGGTCATCATATGGAGACTGTGGACTCTCACATGAGCATCTTCTCCCACTCAATCTTTTTGGGCTTTAAGTTTTAATAAATATCATCTTGTCTAGATGCAATTATTATCCATCCTATATTGTTTCATCTTATATATCATACATAATGAATGCATGGCAAAGCCTAGGGTAGGCAATTTTCTAAATGGCATACAATTATATAATATCACATATTATTTGCATCCATTCATCCATTCATCTATTGAACTAATAAGCCACTTTTGATTGTGTTGGATCGGAAAATAAAACATGCAAGATTTGGTTAAACGATAGATTTCAAAACTTTTTCATAAATCATAACACAACGGAAGCAAGATGACCAAATCAACATGTTGATCCATACATGATACGGTACAAGGATAATATTTAACATAAGAACAAGATGGTAGAAATATTACCAACTCATTCGCTATAGCTTTAACTCCTCGCTGTACTATCCTATCTTTGGCAATGTATCCTCTCCAAGGTGATGTATCCTCTTCTTCTAGTTATTATTTCCTCTTTTTGATATTGTATCCTCATCTAATGCGATCTACCACTTGTTCTTTTTGGACAATAGGGTTAACAAGATCCTTTGGTGGGAAAGCAGAAGAAAACTTTGGAGGAGATTTTTATTAGATGAAAGAAGACAAAGACAAAACACCTTCTCATACAAATTTCAGCTAACACATGCATGAAAGGAGAGAGAGTCTAAAAATGCAAGAACACCTCTCTATTACCTTGTCAATTTTGGTTATGCATGAAAAGAAAAAAGAGAAGAGCATCCAATGCATCACATCTTTCTTTAATCAAACATAAAGAAGCCATTTAATGAGACCCTTCTCATTTGTTTTAAGATGGCTATATGAAAAGACCAATAACCTAAAATGACACGTCAATTTCAGTTTTAGTGATGAAAGAAGGAAGACCATCCATCAAATACACTTCTTTCATCTTTAATCAAATGAAAGCTAAAAAGGTTACATAACATGTCATCATTAAAAGACAACCATTAAACTATTTAATGGTAACATCATAACTCTATTTAAGGATGATAATGCATGATAAACACCATCTTTATTTAGCAATTCAATGTTAAATGTGCAGCTGCACATTCAATCATTAAAATTGAAATTTCCTTTCATTTTTTTAGAATTTTGTTTTAATATAATTAATATAATTAATGAAATTAAACCAAAGTCTAGCCCATTTCTAAAAGTTCATTTGGGCTTCTAATTAACCATTAATTAGTGCAAGCCTAATATTCAATTATGGGAATTAAAACCTCCATTTATATTTCTTAATTTTCTTAATAACCTTCCTTAAAGCCAAGTGGGAAATCTTATTGGACTTTTATAATTCAAGCTCCAATAAGCCCAGAATTAATTTAATCTCATTAGAATTAATTCTACCTTATTAACTAAATTTCATTATACTAAAGACAATGAGTTGAATTCTTGAATTACTAAATATTATGAAAACACATATTTCAAATAATATGTCTAATTGCAAACCCTATTATGAACCTTATTATAGTCATTCGCACAACAAAAGGTAAAATTACTATTGCCCTTATGTTAGTTTTTCCTTTTATATCTCCCATTTTACTCTATATGGTGATTAACACACAAGATCTCATTTTGGTGTTAAGACTTGATGGGTAGCTAGTCCATCAAACTACTAGCGCCAGTTTAATCACCATTCTTTGTAAAACATGTAGAAGTGATGATATCATTGTAAACTTTTTATTTGAGTGAATGTTCCTTAATACATGTTTCAATTAATAATTCCAACATGCAGACACTGGATTGATACTTTCTAAAAATTCATTTTGATCATATAAAAAATTATAATGAAACTCATATGAGTTCACCACTCATCAAGATTGTGGTCCATAATAAATGAATGCTTAAATGTACGTTTTAAGATTAAAGTAACGACCTACTTTATTCTTTAAAACATACCTGATTCCAAATTCATTTTATAGTGCCATTATCGATAATCAACTATTATCATGATATGAAACTCATTATTCCCTTGAAGTAAACTCCTTTACTTGCATAGAGATAAATCGCAACACCGCAGTCTAAACCATAATCAAGCGACCAACTTGATTGTTCAACTGTGAATCAATTATTTTTTTATCCTAATAATATATATGTTTCCCAGACATCTCTATGTATATGAATATTACTTACAAAAGAATCTCAGTATCTTATGACTAGATATATAATGCTCATACAAATAAAACCAAAAGTCTTTTGTTTTATTAATATTAAATATTTTCATTACAAAAGTAACTAGAAGAAAATTAAGTTATAAGTAAATAAACTTGCTCTCTAGGGCACTATGTTTACATAACTCCAACAATCTCCCACTTTCCCTAAAGTAAGTTTTACATATCTCTCATTCCTATCCCTGCTATGTGACCCTCAAAACTCTTTTGAGATAGTGTCTTCGTAAAGGGATGAACAAGATTTTGCTATGTAGGAATCTTTACCATATTCACCCCACCACATTGTATTATCTCCCTTATGAGATGATACTTTCTCTTAATGTGTTTGGCAGTTTTATGGTTTCGAGGTTCTTTAGAATTAACCACTGCCCCACTATTATCATAATAAAGTGTATTGGCCTTCTCTACCTTAAGAACCACCTCTAAATCATTTAAGAACTTACAGAGCCAGATTGCTTGTTTTGCTGCTTCATAAGCAGTAACATACTCAACCTCCATAGTTGAATCGACACTCTTCCAGACAATGGCTCCATCTCCTAAAATGATTATAGAACCTGAAGGAGATTTCCTTAAATCAACATTTGATTGGACATGAAAATCTGTATATCCTGTCGAAATAAGGTTACTTCTAGAGTAAACAAGCATTAAGTTCTTCTTTCTATGATGATACTTCAATATGAATTTCATCGCAGTTGAATGCTCCATTCTTGGATTGGACTGAAATCTACTCACAGTCCTACTGCGTAACATAAATCCGGTCTATTGTAAAGCATAACATACATTAAACTTCCACCTGTCGAGACATATGGAATGTTATCCATGCATTCGACCTCCGCTTGGGTCTTAGGTGCTTGCTCCTTTAAAAGTTTGATTCCATGTCTAATAGGTGTGAAACCTCTCTTGGAATCTTGCATGGCAAACTTATTAAGCATGCTCTCAATGTAGGTTATTTGAGACAAGGTTATTAGTTTATTCTTACGATCCCTTATAAGCTTCATCCTTAGAACCTAGCTAGTCTCTCCTAAATCCTTTATTGAGAAATCTTCATTCAGCCATCCTTTAATTGTAGATAACATTACTACATCATTCCCAATGAGCAGAATGTCATCAATATATAGGATTATGAAAGTATCCTTGTCTTCTTGTATCCTTTTATAGACATAAGGCTCGTCTTTTTGTATGGACCTATAAGTTTTGATAGACTTATCAAACCTAATGTTCCATGACCTAGATGCTTGTTTAAGCCCATAAATGGACCTCTGCAATTTGTATACCTTATACTCTTTTCTTGGCTTAATGAATCCTTTTGGTTGGGTCATATAAATGCTCTCCTCAAGATTTCCATTAAGAAATGCAGTCTTGACATCCTTTTGCCATATTTCATAATTAAAATAGGTTGCTATGGCTAAAAGAATTCTGATGGACTTAAGCATGGAAACTGTAGAAAATGTCTACTTATAGTCTATACCCTCCTTTTAAGTATAGCCTTTAGCTACCAATCTAGTTTTAAAGGTCTCTACCTTTCCATCTGATCCTCTTTTCCTTTTTTAGATCTATGTACACCCTATGGATTTTACATCTGGTGGTAGATCTATAAGGATCCAGAATTTATTGGCATACATGGAATCTATTTCCGATTCCATCTCTTTGAGCCATTTTTTTGCATCAACATCATTAATAGCCTGTGTATAAGTAATGGGATCCATTTCTTCTTAGTCTGAGATGGCTATAATACCTTCTCCTAAACCTAGATATCTGTCTGGTTGTCTCATAACCCTCCCACTATGTCTAAGCATTATTTAATGTTTAGGTTCCTCTTCCAATTTAACTCTTGAATCTATTTTGACATCTTGTTTTGCTATATCCAAATTAGCTCTTGGTTTGGATGAAATAGCTAACTCTTTGAGTACTACTTCACTTTTTCCTTTGGGATTTTTCACAAACTCTTCCTCTAGGAAGGTTGCATTTGTCGACACAAATACCTTCCTATCCTGAGGATGGTAAAAATAGTACCCTCGAGTACCTGTCAGATATCCTCCAAATAAACATACTTCTGACCTTGGTTCCATCTTTGTAGATTTAGGCCTTATAACATAGGCTGGGTAGCCCAATTCCTTAAGTGCCACAATGAAGGCACTCCACCAGTCCATAACTCCCTAGGTTTTTTAGGAATCGATTTGGATGGAGCAAAGTTAAGAAGAGAAGTTGTCATTTGTATGGCATATCTCTAGAACGATTTATGAAGGCTAGCATAGGACATTGTTGATCTTACCATTTCTAATAGAGTCCTACTTCTCCTCTCAGCTACACCATTTTGTTAAGGTATTCGAGGAGCTGACAAGTTGGAAACAATTCCATTGTCAATTAAATACTGTTGGAACTCTCCAGATAAGTACTCACCACCTTATTCTGATCGAAGTTATTTTAATGGCTTGCCTTGCTGCTTCTTAGCTTTAACTTTGAATTCTTTGAACTTTTCAAAGGATTCACTCTTTTTATGCATCAAATACAAATATCCATGTCTAAAGTAACCATCTATAAAAGTTATGAAGTATTCATAACCTCCCCTAGCTTTTACGTTCATAGGCCAACACACATCAGTATGTACTAGGTCCAACGTAGATTTATAACTATTTCCTTTGGAAGGAAATGAGGCCTTGGTCATTTTTCCTTTAATACAAGATTCATAGAATGGTAATGGATCATTATCCAAGCCCATAAGGATCCCATCATTTACTAACCTGTCAAGTCTTATCTTATTGATATAACCCATTCTTAAGTGCCACATATATTTTGAATTAATACTAGAGACATTGGACTTCCTTGGTTTTATCAATTATGTGGTGTTTAGTGGGCATATAATAGGTTTTATAAGGAACAATACCTATTTAATTATTGCATTATTAATAAAATCCTTATTCTCATATATTGAAACAACATTTTCAAAATATAAGGAATAATCAGATTTTATTAAACAAAAATTAGAAATCATAATCCTTACAATCATTGGGATGTAATATACATCCTCTAAATGTAACCTATAACTATTAGGAAAGTCTAAAATAGTGACTCCCACTGATTCTGCCGAAACGTAGGATCCATCTGCTATCTTGACTTGAAACTAGCCTTTAGGTAATCTTTTCCTTTGTTGGAACCCCTGCAAAGAATTGCAAACATGTTTAGTGGCTCCTGAATCTAATATCCAAGAATCAGATAAATGTTCCACATTTCTAGTTCCTAACAAAATTAGGAAACCCATACCTTGTTTACTTTTGAGGGACTCAGGGTAGACTGGACAGTTTCTTTTTCAATGGCCCATCTCATTATAGTGTAAAAACTTTCCCTTGGTGTTCTCTTTGGCCTTCTTTTTCATGGGTTAGGCCTTGACCCCTGTTTAAGCCTTCTTTTTCATTGGACCCTTCTTCTTTTGCTTGCCCTTAACCTTAGGCTTAGAAAAAGATGCTACATTAGCTTCTTGCCTATGAGCCTTGATATTCAATATCTCCTATATACTCTAAAGTAACTCACTCAAGGTGTAATGCTTACTGTTGGGCTCATAGTCCAACTTAAACTGTTGAA
>JAOQMP010066384.1:0-10308 GCA_027563575.1 Erythroxylum pedicellare | reverse complement strand
GAGATTAATTAAAGAAATTAATAAGTGTAAAACACATTTATTAAGAAATCCTATAGTTTTAGTTTTTTAAGGCACATATATTAACTTAGATATTTATGAGATATTATAAACATTAAACAACCAAATAATACTGATTCTTAAAAAAATAATATAGTTGCTAATAAATAATAAGCATATAATAGTATTGTCTTATACAAATACAAACATAGTTTTATTTATTAGAAAGGAATGAAAAATGAGTTGATTTAGTTATAGATAATGGGATTGTATTTTTTTATATGACTGCGCTTTTTGTAATATAATATTTGAAGTTTTAACTATGATATTAATTGCATTTTCTACACCAAAAGAATAGTGTACCATCTTATTCAAAGAATAATTGTTTAACAATTTATCTCTTTTTTTCTAGTATGGATCTTTTATAAGAAATTGTTTAGCTTATTTTTACTTTGCTTAGGTTTAACATATTGGATTAATCTTAGATGGATTTTATATGCATACTTTTATGAATAATTTGTATTTGTTTTTTCCAATTATTTTTATAATTTTGTCATATATATTGATATAAATAGGTTCTATTTACCCTGAGAACCGAACCTGAAAATAGGTTAACCGATCCAATAGGTTCTTTAGGTTTAGGATTAGGTTCAGGTACGTGAAATTGCCGAACCTGACATTCAGGTTCAGGTTTAGGTTATTTATGAACGGATTAGATTACCCTACCATGAACACCCCTACTCTCGGCATGAGAAAGGGATGACAATGGGGCCCTTTTTTATGGTGGGCCCTGGGCAGGTGCCTTGCCTGCCCCTGTCCAAGGCCAGCACTGGCTATAACATTACGAAGAACATCACATAAACATTATAAAGAATACCAGAAAAGGATGCCAACAATCTCATAATAATAAACAATGTTAGAAAATAATTTTACTATACTTCCAATCAACCAAACCACAAACTTTCTAACCACACTATTAGATTAGCTGAATTACCTTACGTAGAAAATTCAAATTTGAGCCATCTTAATCACCTCTAATTTTATTGGCTTTGTTGATGGTATTGTTCTACCGTTAGTTGGCACCTCAAGTTTGGACTCCCATTCTCCCGAATACATTAAGTGGAAGAAACTTGATTAGTTAGTTTATTGATTCTTTATTGCATCACTTTCAAGCTTAATTGCACGTCTAACACTTAGTCACCATATTGCTCATGATATTTAGTTAGGACTTAAAAAACATTTCACGTAGCAGTCAACTTCTCAATAATCTCTCCTCAGTCAAAAAATTCATACTATAAAAAAGGTTCCAATGCCATCATCAATTTCCTCCTGATCTCCATTAGAGACAAAATATCTTATGAAGAATTTGTTCTCTTCACCTTAAATCGATTACCAACCAAATTTGAATCTTACATCTATGTAATAGAGAGTCAAACTAGCATCATCACCTTTATCGAGCTAAAGACAAAACTCTTGCTCTATGAAAAACATTGCTCTTTTTTAACATACCATTACCATCGGACATAGTCTTTATTGCTTATTCCAATGGAAATCACTCCTCATATAAAGCAAATGATAGAGGTGGCAGGAGAGCTCAAAAAGGAAGACACTCCCCTAAAAATGAATAGTGGCAAAGCCTTAACTCATTTAGGCAAATTTTCTAATAGAATGACAACTATTCCTTTAGTCTATGCAGCTTAATAAGGTGCATCACCAATTTACCCATCAACCTTCTCATAATCAAAACTAAATCTAACATAACACATCCCTTTCTAGTTCCAATTACAATCCTAAACCACCTATTCAATGTTAAATTTGCTAGAAATGGGGACATATAGTTGTCCACTATTGCATTCGCTACTTTGAATCTCATAATAGCCAACATTGCCCTCACCATGCTACTAATAATCTTACTAAAATTTTCTCTATCATGAATATTCAACCTAATCACGATCTTACTCCCTTCAACACTAGTACTATTATTAAAAGGTTATTGGAGACTGCTTTTAATTCCCATATCATAGAATCAGTCACACCATATAAATGATTGATTTAATATTTCTAGGCTTATAAGAAATTTATGAATTTTAAAACTATAAGTGCACTGTCTAAGTATAGCTAGCGCAGAAAATATGGGTCGATCCCGTGATGATTGTAGGTATTAGTAATTACCCTTTTTCTTATTATCTTAATTTCAGATTGTGGATTTAATTAAAAATTAAAGTAAATAGCTAAACTAAGATTTCACAGTAAAGAACTCAAAACAAGGAAAATACTAATAAAAGTCAATATCAAACAATAGAACCTAAGTGATAAATCCTCCTAAGCATCCTTAAATATTAACTCTTTATTATGCAGTTATATTATCGATTATTGGACCATGAAAATTCTTATTTTATGTTAATATCTTTGTCATCACTATTAATAACTAATCCATCAGTTGATTAACAAAAATCTCTTTCTAGTTAAAACCACTAAGGTTGCATCATTGATTCAGCTGACACTCTCACCCTCTTCATTTTCAGACTGTAGCCTCAAAGACTTCAGCACTTTTCATTGGAAGCTCATTTTTCCCTTCTTGATGCCCTCATCCATTCACAGTCAATCAGGTGAAGTTTAAGTTTTTTTAACACTTGGGCATTTACTGCTTCACCTACCTTAATTTGTTTCTCTTCCGAAGTTCTTATTTAACATTTTGGAAGAAGATGTTGACAATGGTTTATCTTGTTTGGTAATATGAAGATTGGTTTTTCAAACTAGATAGTGAAGTATGTTCCTTCTTTATGAATGGAGGTTTTAGTTCTGATTATAGATATTGCTACATATGTGATGTCTTAAGAATTGTCTTAGGAAGCATAGGGATTCAAAATTTTGTTTTGATTAAGAATCTCACAATTTTGCACTGTAAAATACAGAAAACAAACTAGAGATCTTTATGGAATTTCAGTAGTCTTTATTTACTTTTACAAACAATTTTTATAAAGATTCAGTGATTTAATTACTGGATAAAGGAATTATTTTAGGTTGTTATTGAATCTTCACTAAGAAAGAGTGTGAAAGAGATATACTTCATAGCTTAGTAGATGAATAAATCACTAAATTTTCTCTATTCATTTTTTGCATATGCAAAAATGACATTTAATGATAAGCTCAAGTTATTAGCTTTAAGGCCTTTATTGAGCTAGATTCTTCTAGTGATGACTCCATTAATGTAATCCTTCTTAATCAACATGTTTCTTACAATATTAACTCTTACCCATTTTTCTCCAGTTCTTAAATATCATTATGACTACCAAAGAAAATGAAACTAAAATCAAAGTTTCAATCTTTTTTCCATTTCTTAAGAAGGGTTCATCTTGTTTTTGCCTAGTAGGCATGTTCAATAATTTTTTTGATATTCTACGTTGTTGACCAATTTATACATAATCACTACATGCACTCCTCCTTCATGTCAAAAGCATTTTTACTTTGCTTCATGAAAAGTTCTTATGAATTTTTTTTTGCAAACTTGAATGTGCAGGGCATAACAGAGCTACATTTAAGGTAGTAATTAAATATTTGTATGATGATATGGTAACAAGACAAAGAAATATGGGCAAAAATAAACTATATATAGCTTTCATTAGTTATGCACCTGGTATATATTTGACATAGGAAGAATGTCAAGGTGTCATTAATGGATTCAAGGGTGCTATTTATTGTACTTTTGATAGTGTAGCAGACTCTGGAAGGATATATTATCAATTTTATCGAGAGAAAGTATTATGGTCAATGGTAGAATACTTTTAATATCTATTATTTAATATATGTGACAATTTAATTAGATTCAATTATAATTAATATTGATATTTCTATATATAATTCAGATCTTTAATATTGATTGCCCTAATTATAATGAGAAGATGAAGTTACGGATATCAAATGCTAAGCTTAATGTTAGTCAACATTTTTATGAATGCGTTAATACAAAAGTAAGTATTGCAATTTTTTTTAGCAATGCCATTTGTATAAATTGATGTTAATCAGTATTCAAATTAAAGGTGACTTATAGGTAGTTGGTATTGGTAAAAGAGATGAAAGTTTGTTATTGTCAAAAAATATGTCAAATAAGTTATGTGCATTGGGGTAAAAGTCTTATTTGGAAGATGTATTGCTGTTCGCAAAAAGTAAGTGTGTATAATAATATACTTGTATAATGCAAATTTGTCATAATTACTAATATTTATGTTTATATCTTTATTTTATAGGTCCCACATGATCTCATATCTCTGGCATCGGATGTAAGTATGACAAAAATGGAGACATTATAATAATTAGAAGAGCAAATGTAACTATTATGTTTACTAATGACTCTTTTGTTTTTTATTCAATCACCTGCCACTAAAATTTTCTGTAAGCTTTTCATGTTTCCTATATGATTTAATGGTTTCCAGTTTACTTGTAAAAAACATATTTCTTTTACAACAATTTTTGTTAGGCCCGGGTTTAGATCCCAATCTTGAGGTTCAATTTGGGGCGGTCGGGTGAGGATTGTGCGAGAGGAAAGTTGAAAGCATTTGACTTGTAAAAAATTTCAGCGTGGCAACAGTGGCAGGTTCGCTGTGGCCAACTATAGAAACCATTTCTAAGGACCCTTCAAGAAAATTTTGCCGCAGCGAACTTCTAGCTTTGTCACGAAAAAACCTAGAAACCATTTCTCGAATGCACCTTTCGAGAAAAGTACACTACGACGAACTTTGGCTTCGCTGCAATGAACTCCCGAGGTCCAGCGAGAAAACCCCTCGGTAAGCTTTTGCCGCTATGAAGATACAAAATTTAACACAAAATCACCCTTCTGGAAAGGTTCTTCGTAGCGAACTCTAAGCCTCGCTGCAGCGAAACCCTTGGACAAAACCTAGATCCCAACAATCCATCAACACAAAAATTTACTCATACAATTCCAACCACAACTAACCACTAATAACTCAACTAAAAGATGTATATGAACATACACTAAGATCTTTTCAAATCCAAATTTCATTGCTAAATCAAAGAGTTAGTACAATAGCTTTAGGTACATATCAAAAGCCATACCATTGGCTTAATACAATATACAAAATACAATGAATATTCATGTTGATATGCTTATAAAGCTACCCAAAAGTCATAGTTACTAACTTATTTACAAAAGTCTCTAATCTTGGATTTGCCAAACTTTTTGCAAGGATCAACGATCTTCTTGTCTTGCACTTAAGGAGTGGAAAAATAATAGGTTGAGCTACTAAGCTCAGTGGCTAATATATTTATAGCTAGTGATAACGAGTCATGCATCGAACATATATATATACATATATATGTAAATATATCTCATTTATCTAGCAATCAAATTCTCCACAGTTCTATCTCAAAGACTTATAATTCAAGATATTATCACACAAAGCTTATCATGTAACACATATCCATCAACTTAACATTTCATTGTGCGTCATGTTTAAGAAATTAAAATGCAATGCACAAACAAATGGCTTGAGGTTCCCATGAAACGAAATGGTGAAACCAAAGTTTACATCGTGATCAAAACAAGTCTGATTCTTATGATCTCGTACACCACAAGCGGGCAATCAAAAGAAGGCTTTAGTCAACGTGCACGTGATGAAAAAAGTGGTTCCTCTTTTACCCAATCACATGCAAATTCTCATGCTCAAATCCATTTCATCATAGAATCATATTTTCATATTTCTTATGCCTTTTTCTCTTTAATCCATGCAAAATATCATAACATCATTTAATACATAATCGTAGTAATAAATCATCATGCATTTTATAACAATCACAATAATTTAATTCAAGCAATTTAAACACTCAAGCAAATAAGAATTGACTCATTATCACAATATCCATAAACATATTATCCACATAAATTGGTTGAAATTCCAAATTCAAGATTTCCCTTCCTCTTGCTCTTGCCTTGGGTTTCCTTGGTTTCCTTCAATAAACCAAATTCTCATTCAATCAAACACATTTTCCATTCAATCCAATATACAAAAAGAAAACCCATAAGGTTTTGATAATCAAGAACAAAACTAAGCTTAAACTTAATCCACCCATGGATTATCTAGGCTATAAAAACTAAAACCTAATTGAAAATCCTTAACCATCCAACTAGGGTTTTCTCTTCTTCTTTCTTTACCCCCAACACAAAATCCCATTCTCCTCCTAACTCCTTTTGTTTTTCCATCTAAATAAGAAGAAAAGATGATAGAACTTACCTAAAATAAGTTGATTTCTCCTTTTCTTCTTCTTTCTCCTTCTTCCCTAGCTCTCCCACGATTTTCTTCTTGTTTTCTCACGTTTTCTCTCTTCTTTCTCTCTTTCATGATTTTCTTTTCTTCCTTCTTTTAATTCAAGACAACATTTTAATCTTGACTTTCCCATTTTACCCGTCTTCATTCAATGAATTGCCCATTAGCTCCTTCTTTTGCCTTTTATGTCTCTAACTCCTTCAATCTATTCAATTTAATACCTTAACTACACTCTAATTAAATTCTAACATTCTCTATTTAATAACTCTAACTTCTATTCATTCTTACCAATTTAATGAAATAAATTCTAAGAAAATAGATAATAAAATAAATAAAAAATTAAAGAAAAATTCGGGGTCTAACAATTTTCTTTTTAGAATGGAAAAATAGGATTGCATTTTAAGAAACCTTGTTTGTACACTAAAACTGAATTTGTTTGCATTCTTTATGGTTCATTTCTTATGCAAATTTAAATATAGCCATTTGTAATTATGGTAAGAAGAACTTATATTTTAGTTATATCAAAGCCCCCAAAATCATGGAAGGAATAATAGATGGAAGGCTATTGTGAAGAATATACAGCAACTCAAATAATGGTCAATGTTGAGTACTAGAACAATATAACAATATATGTATAGAAAATCAGAAAATACAATAATAGATTTTCTAGTGGCAATACAACTCAGAAAATCTAATGCAAAACCAAACAAGTGTAAAGTGAGAAGTTCAACAGAAAATCTAATGCAGACATAGGTTATAAGATTAAAATGTCACCAGATCTACTAGCCGCGAAAAAATTAGAGTTATACAATACAATACCAATATAGTAAAAATATCAACTCTTTAATAATAGAAAACAACTTTTTAATAAAAATGTCATAGCCATAGGAATTATAGTATCCATTTATATAAGTTCCATTCAAAGTTCCAATGAAATGCAAATAGAAATTTCTTAACAGCAATGTAAGAACTAATTAATAATTTTTTAATTTTACAAACCATAGCAATTGTACAACATAATGGTTACAGAAAAAGTGAAAATTTGGTATCTAAATTCTCAATCATCTACAACTTAAGATTTTCTCGTAGCAAATATTTTTGCCGTCAGTTTGATGCTCCTCCTAGGTTAAGTTATATTGGCAGTTGTATTTTGGGAAGCTTGAGTAGTTGTTGCATTAGTATTTAGAGGTTCTAACACTTAACATTGACTCCCACCCATCTATTAAGTATAAACAACCAATAATGTAAATATTACCATCTCCCTTATAATTAGATATAAGTAGTATGAATATGTATTTAAATGACTTACTGTAAAGTAGGTATTCCCATTAACTTCCCCAAATATTACTCTATATCCTCTACTTGCCTATAAAAACAAAAGGAATTATAATGTGATACAAGTTAAATATTTAAATGACTTACTGTAAAGTAGGTATTCCCATTAACTTCCCCAAATATTACTCTATATCCTGTACTTGCCTATAAAAACAAAAGGAATTATAATGTGATACAAGTTAAAGAAAAACTTAAATATTATAATTAATATTCATTAACCATTGTCTTCTCTCTTCTTAATATAGAAGATGCAGTATTTGAGCCTATAGGTATTAATTATGTTGGTCTTTGAACTAAAAAACTACAAATATTAGATGAAGGGCCTTTAGTTTTTAGTGGCCTTCCTCTTCTTCGCTACATTATACATATTGAAGATAAATAAAAAGTTAATAATTTTTCATGAATAATAAGACATTTGATATATAACTAAAATAACTACCTTAACAATTTCAAGTTGCCTTGAACGTTGACTCTTATTTTTGCATCCTCTTATATTGTGACCAATTTCATAAAAATGATGGCATCTCATAGCTACTCTAACCTTGCTCAATTTGCTAGGATTTTAAGGTTCTCTAGTTTGATCCTTTTTTCTTGCCGTTTTTGGTCTTTCAAACATCTTTTTGATCAGTAGAGGTAATACCGGCTAAAGATCTTTAGTTTTTGGACAAAATTTAGGACCATCAATAGGGTCCATAGTATACTGACAACTCTTCAAATAAGAATCACGCTTATAACATCGATTGACATAAGCATCGATACACTCCCTCAGATAAGATATATAAGCCACAACATGTTTACATAGAATCCAAGTTATATCGTATAGTCTATATTGATAAGTTTGTGCTTGTAAGTCAACGGTGTACTTGTCCTAAAAAGTAGTTACTTCAAATTTCAAATTCCCATTTATCCTGATCATACAATGGCTTGCATCCTATTTTGCTACCTCTATTTTCTTCCTCACTCTAGGGCATATATCATTAGTAGACTTCAGCATCATATACCCTTTTTCATGTATCAGAGTCATTAAAGAAACTTGAATGTCTTTTATCATACTGATTAAGATTTTTGTACAAGCTTCATAAACGAATCCATTAAATGTCTCTAAAATATTGTTATGTACTAATTCACACTTTAGTCTTATGCTCACAAAGGGCTTCACAAAATTCTCTACTTTCCTAATTTTCAAATCCTTATAAGCCTTCAATGAAATACTCTTCAACTTCTCCATTACCTTATTAAAATCTACGTCCATTGTTCAATTCACCACTTTCCAAAATAAACTCTTATATCTGTGGCTTTTATAAGCACTAGACCAATTTGCATAAATATGATAGGAACATGTTCTATGTTTAACCTCTGGAAACAAATTCTTTAATGCTTCCACTAAACCCTTAAAAAAAAAGGTAACATAAATTGAAGAAGAGAAATCACATAAACAAATGAACATCACATATATGGATATTTAAAGTTTACCTTCTGCAGATCACTAACAAAAGTCCATGCATTTCCACTTATGTCGAGATCTTTTGCAAAATTGATCAAAAACCAATGCCACGATTGGTAAGTTTCTCCCTTAACCACATCCTAACATATAGGAAACATTTGATTGTTTCCGTCACAACCTACTACAGACAATAAAGCACCTCCAAGGAATGTCTTTAAAAAATATCCATTTGACTCAATTATATTCCTACATCCACCAAGAAAACCATACATCTTAAAATCCCATATAAAATCTTTTGAACATTGGTTTTTTGGAATATTCATTAATTTTAGTTTCAATAATATACTTCCCATCTGTGTTAGCTTGTCTTAAATCATGTCCATTAGACCATAACTTCATATAATGACCTTCCATCGATCCTCGAACCTTATTAATAGCTTCCCATTTAGCCTATAACATTGAGATTTAGTGAACTGTAGTGCATTTTTTGATTGGAGATCATCCATCAATTCAGTAATAGGCCAATTTGAGTACCTCCTAAACTTATGTAAAAATTCATTCGCTATCCATTTCCTGCTAACTTTTTTTTCCTTTGCACTTTACTGTAGTTATGAGTGCTTTCTACTCTCTTCACAATAAATGTTTTATCATTTCCAATCTAGCTAGCATACACCTGAAAAGGACATTATTCCTTATAAAATGCTTCCATTCTCACACTAGATCTCGCCATTGAAACATTATACCCATTTGTAATTGCGTTCTTCCTTATTGCTTCCCTCAACTGCATCTCGTCCTTAAACTTCATTCCAATTTCAAAATTAAAATTTGTCATATCAACTTTTGAATTAAAGATAAAGTATTTCTTCTTTAGAATAAATGCTTCTTCATCACTACAAATTGGTAATTGAATTTCAGCATCATTATCCTCATATTTATTATTTCCACAACATGAACTTCCTTCTTCTTTTCTAGTATCTGTAACACCCCATATACGGAACCTAAAACCATCCACACACATAGCAATAAAATTTTTGTACATGTATTCAAGGTATACAATTCTATTCAATGCTATACATATTCACATTACAAAACTCTCTACTGCTTAACATTATCATTTAACATTAGTAATAGTAATACATATTTACATTTACATGGTAATCCAAAAGCAAGCATACAATTTATTTATTTTTATTACATGTGCAATCATTTGTAACTAAAAACACATTCAAAAAGTACTTTTTCTTCTATCTA
>JAOQMP010066383.1:0-10308 GCA_027563575.1 Erythroxylum pedicellare | reverse complement strand
CATTCAGCAAACTTTTCTGGCAATATATATATTCATACAATTTCCCAATTTTCATTCACAACTACCTCATGTTCTTCAATGCTCATTAATTTATGAATACACATTACTCATATCCTTAAGATCATGTTTGCATTCATAAGAATACCTTTATTCCTTCATCACATCATAATTTCTAGATTTGGTTACATTGATACCAAAATAGTACATTATTTAAGTTATGACATCAATTAACCTAAACTTATCATCCTCTTAACTAATTAATCAAGGAATAATATAGATTCATCCTAATCTTTAACCAAGACCAAATACACCAATTTAGAGTTACTTTTTCTCAGCTGGTTCAATATGTACACAAAATAGAAACCACCAATCTAGAACTCAGCCCACGACAATGAGGGACCTTGCCACTAAGGTCCATAATCGTGCACTGAGGGCCAAGATATTGCATAGTCATTCTTCCTCAATTCTTCACAAATTTCACATACTTAAAGACATCACTACTACTTCATTTCATGCTAGTATAGCTTCCATATTGGTTACATTAAGTCCTACAAAATTATACTCATGTGTTTCATTACCATTCACCTTATACCATCTTACATGTAGTCTTAACTTGTCCAGATTTGAAAACACTTCAATAACACCTATATTAGCATGAATTCATCATCAATTATACTTTAAATCCTGAATTAGATCATCTATATAACAACCTATAAACTAGTACTTTCATCCATCCAAAAACAAAACAGAAAAGTAACTAATTAATCCATCATTTTCCAACAAAACTTCAATGTCAGCAATACATTCAATCCATCCCTAATCAGTAATAAAAAATTTTTGCTAACACATACTACAACAGTTCAGTATTTCACTTACTTGTTAAGATCAAATCCTACCTCAATGTATCAAGCCTACTTTGCCTCACATGCATGCAAGATCATCTCAATAACAAGGTAGTAGTAGGATGCTTTTAGCAAAGATAAGAAGATAACAACAATGTTCTACTTCTATACCTATCTTTATGAAGGATTTTTGCATGGATTTTAGTGTGGCAATTGAACAGCATTTAGGCAAAAACATAGAGATGTAAGGGAGAAGTAAGTTTCGATAGTGAGAGGAAGAAGAAGGAGAGAGTTTCATCAGAAAACAACAAGTGAAGAGACTGTACCATGTGTGTGTTGTGTGGTGGAGGTGGAGGATGAGTTTAAAGACACTTGTCATATGTCTAGGCTAGCCATATGTTCTCTCGTTAGGATGCTATATGTCACTTAGTTCCTAGGTCATTTGTCACTTAGTTCTACTACCATATGTCATTTGATTTATACGCTTGGTCATCCTAAATTTTCACATATCAACTTGTCTTGCCACTTGAAATTTTTCCTAATCTAAATGTACATTTTAGTCCATCAATCTTCTAATTGTAATAGTAAACTACAAAATGCTAATTGTAACCATCAATTCATTTTATTAGTAAATCAAAATACAAGACATTAGAAATGCACAATCATGTCACAATTATTTAGAAACCTTCATACCTTGGAACATGTCAATTGAGTACAATTTTTCTAAATCAAATTTCATATGTGTACGCTCATATGATGCATGTGAATGAAATCATAAAAATCTTTTCCTAAATGCACCAAATTCATTCTGATATGATGTAATTCATGTGACTAGGTAATCTAATACTTTGATCCCTCAGTAGGGTTGGAAACTATCTGTTACAATTCTCCTCTCCTTAAGAAATTTTGTTTTCAAAATTCTTACCTGATTGATCAAATAGATAGGGGTACTATTTTCTCATGTTCTCCTCAGCCTCCTATGTAGCTTCCTCTCTCGAATGATTCCTCCAAAGGACTTTAACTAAAGAAATTACTCAATTTTTTAATTGCTTAATATGATATCCAACTATTTTAATTGGTTCCTCTACATAACTTAAATTAGTTACAATCTCAACCTCCTGTGCCGGTAATATATATGTTAGATCTAACCAATATCTCATGAGCATACTAATATGAAATACATTATGAATGTGAGACATTTCTGGCAATAATTTTAATTTGTAAGCTAATGGTCTAACTCTCAATAATCTCATAAGGACCGATATATCTGGGGCTTAACTTTCTATTTTTACTAAACCTTAGCACTCCTTGCTAGGGTGGCCCTCACCAAAATACCTTGTCTCCTACTTAGTACTCCATATCTATCAAGTGCTAATATGCATATCTTGAGGTACCTTTATCGTACTGCAGATCAATTTTACCTTATCAACGGTATCTTGAATCAACTCTAGGCCTTCAACAATCCTTAGGCCCTCTTCATCCTAGTACAAAGGTGCTTGACACCTTCTGCCATATAACGCCTCATATGGAGCCATACCAACACTACTATAATAATGATTATTGTATGCAAATTCAATGAGATCTACATATTCATCCTATGCTCCTTGGAACTCCAAAACATAATCCCTAAGCATATCCTCAACAGTCTGAGTAGTTCTCTCACTCTGTCCATCTGTTTGAGGATAAAATGTTGTGCTAAAATTTAACTTTGTATCCAATGTTGTCTGTAGGCTGCCCCAAAATCTAGAAGTAAATTTGGGATCTTAATCTGATGCAATAAACACTTAACCTCACTATCTCATTTATATATCTCTGAGCTAACTGATCTAGTGTGTTATTCTCTCTAATAAGTAAAAAATGAGCTGAGTTTGTTAATATGCCAACAATAACCTAAATGGTATCGTCCTGCCTCAGAGTTCTCGACAAGCCCATAATAAAATCTATTGTAATCCTCTCCCATTTCCACTTTGGAATAGGTAATGACTGTAATTTTCCAACTGGTGCCTAATGCTTTACTTTAACTTATTAGCATCTCAAGCATCTGGCAACATACTCAGTCACCTGCCTTTTCATCCCTAGCTACCAAAAGTGTTGTTTCAAAGTATTGCACATCTTGGTAGTAGTAAGATGCATATTATAGGTTGCTATATTTGCTACCCTCAAAATTTCCTTTCTCAAACCATCAACATATGTTACACATAATATCTGATTCAACCACAATGTATTATTTCTCAAATCAAACTTAGAACTTAAATTTTGTTTCAACTTCTCTATAATCTTCAGTACTTCTGGGTCTTTACTTTGAGATATTCTGATCCTTTCATGTAATATAGGTCTTAGCTTTAACATAGCTAATAATGCTTCATTTTGTCCCAAACTTGGCTCAACATTCAGTGCTCTCAGTTGAACTAGATTTGGCAACCTTGATGCTTGAATTTGTGCTACACTGCTATTAGATTTCCTACTTAGTGCATCAGCTACAACATTAACCATACTTGGATGATACTCTATCATGCAATCATAATCCTTAAGCAACTCAATCCACCTCCTTTGTCTCATATTAAGTTCCTTTCAACTCAACAGATATCTCAAACTTCGATGATCCTTAAACATCTGAAATGTTTCACCATATAAATAATGTCTCTAATTTTTTAAAGCAAACACTACTACAACAAGCTCTAAATCATAAACTTGATAATTGAACACATGAGGCCTTAAATATCTCAAAGCATAAGCAATCACTCTACCACACTGCATCAAAACACACCCTAACCCTTAGTCTGAAGCATCACGGTATACAACATATCCTCCAGATCTAGATGAAATAGCTAACATTAGTGTTGAAGTTAATCGATGTTTTAACTTATCAAAGATCCTTTAACATTCATCAATCCATAAAAAAGGTACAACCTTCCTCAGAAGCTTTGTCAAAAGGGCTGAGATTAATGAAAATCCCTCAACAAATCTCCTGTAATAATTTGTTAGCCCAAGAAAAATCTGAATCTCAGCACATTTCTAGTTGCTTCCCACTTCATCATTGTCTCTACTTTTTTTGGTTTACCTGTTATGTCTAGTCCAGACACTATATGACCTAAGAACACCATCTAATCAAGCCAGAATTCACACTTACTGAACTTGGCATATAATTACTTATCTCTCATTATCTATAAAATTAACCTCAAATGCTCAAAATGTTCCTCTCTACTCCTTGAATACACCAAGATATCATTTATGAATACAATAACAAAGTGATCTAAGTAAAGTTGGAATGCATTATTCATCAATGCAATAAAGGCTGCTGGAGCATTCGTCAATCCAAAAGGCATCACTGAAAATTCGAAGTGTCCATGTCTGGTTCTGAATGCACTCTTTGGAACATCGACTTCTGCTATTTCAATTGATAATACCCTGACCTAAAATCTAGTTTAGTAAACATCTGAGCTCCCTGTAACTGATCAAGTAAATTATATATTCTCGATAGGGGATATTTATTCTTCACTGTCACCTAATTTAATTCCCTATAATCAATGCATAATCTCAAAGTCCCATCCTTCTTCTTCATAAACAAAACTGGAGCTCCTCAAGGTGACACACTGGGTTTGATAAAACCTTAATCTAACAACACCTACGACTGAGTCTTAAGTTCTTTAATTTCCATAAGAGCCATCCTATAAGAAGGAATAGATATAGGAGTAGTACCTGAGACAAGGTCAATGGTGAACTTTTTTTCCTTATCTAGTGGTAATCCCAGTAAGTCAGGAGGAAAAATGTCTGAAAAATCCCTAACGATAATAATATCCTATAATGTTTGTTCGACTCAGGTATCAGTCACATAGGCTAAATAAACCTCACATCCACTTTGAATCAGTTTAAAAGTGCTCATTGATGAAATCAATATGGCTGGCACTGCTTGACTAACACCTCGAAATATTACCCTTAGTTGAGTAGGGGATTCACGAATAACTTCCTTAGTGTAACAATTCATCACAACCCTATGAATAGTAAAATAGTCCATACCTAAAATAAGGTCTATCCCTTTTAACAGCTGTATTATCAAATTAGCTTTCAACTCAGCCTAGTCAACCTGAATAATACAACCTCTACATACTTCTCCAATCACTATAATACTACCAATTAGAGTTCTCACCTCTAAGCCAAATTTCGACATCTCTCTTTCACATTGTAATTTAGATGCCAGATATAGGGTAATAAATGAATACATAGATTCGGGATCTAATAATGCTAGTGCCTCAAAATTAAAGACATGTAGCACACCTGCAATAAAATCTAGGGAATTCTACACTTCTTGTCTCGTAATAGCAAAGATCTTGGCCTGAGACTGTGGTTGGTTACTCTGTACATCCGTCCTAACACTAGGACTTGATGAATTAGCTTTTCCCTTACCTCTGCCTCTCTATCCTGCTCCACTAGCTCCGCTCTATTCAACAGTCATCTCTGTCATTGATCCTCCTCTTACTTTAGATTATGCTCTTAAAGTTATCGGACAATCTCTAATCTAATTCTCTAAGGAGCCACATTGCAAACAAGCTCCCAATACCTTCTAACATAATCCTCCATGGCTTTTTCCACAATATTCATAACTAGGAATCTGTTGTGTTTGTTTACAATAAGTCTGTCCTCCAGATACCTGACCTCTACTACCAACAAAATGAATAGAACCGCCTCTAGATCTAAAACCTAACTACCTTGATCTCTACTATGAACACAATGATCTATTCTGGCGTTTACTAAATTTTCTACCAGAGTCAGCTTAAAACTCACCATGCCTCTTAGACCTGAACTTTTATCTATACTCTCCTTGTTCATCCTTTAATAACTTCTTAATTGGAATTAAAGCAGCTCGTAACTCAGTAAAACTATTTAGATTTGTAATGGCCAACCTCGTCCTGATCTCCATATTCAATCCATCCTTAAACTGCCTACATTTGTCTTCCTCATTCGGGATTAGAGTAATAGCATACCCCAATAGTTCATTGAACCATATCTTATACTTAGCTACTGTGAGTTTTCCCTATTTCAAATCGAGGAATTCCTTCATCTTGCTATCTAAATAAATATTTGCCATATAATTACCTATAAAGACCTTCAGGAAGTCCCCCTATGCTAGTCTGCAAGGTCGGGCAGAACTACCTAGAATTGTCTTCCACTACTAATAGGCTAGACTTTGAAGTAATAAGACTGCATAGTCGAACCTCTCATCAGACTCGTAGACCATTTGATCAAATAATCTCTCTATTCTCTCCAGCCAATACTCTACCTCGGTAAGGTCTGTACTTCCATAGAAGTCTACAGCCCCCTGCTTACTAAGTTTATCATACCTCCTTTCTCTCCTCGCAGAAACTCTCTGAGGCTTTGTTTAGATTGGGGTATAGGAGACTCTCTATTGGCTCCTATTGACTAAAGATCAGCTAATTCTGCAACATGGTCTCTTCTAGTAGATGACCTATAACAAATAATAATAATGATCACTATATAGGTCTCTTTCTATATGCCATGTTTAAATGCTCACATATGTCCCTAAGGATGCTAAACCATACTTTGATACCAAAAACTGTAACATACCACTCCTATAAAACTTATGCCCGAACATGCCAGAGGATATTCAAAACATACTCTATGAAAATGTTATATTAGGACAATCAAACTAGATCATTAAAGGCATCAAATAAATCATAAGCATTCTAAATGTTCAATTCTTCCCATTTCATTCACAAATATAAAAGTCATATGTCATTACAATTCACAATCCCCATACACATTACACAACATTTGTTTGACTTCAATCTTAGTATCAAAAATATAACATAAAATAGGATGCTAATACACAAGACTCTACTATACTTCTCATATTTAGCTGATCAGACCTTTGAGCCATTCTTATCTCTAAAATGCAAGTACTAGACTTCTATTATGTCACCTTAGTAGCTAGAACTCCCTTGAACCTGAAAAACAATGTTGCAATTTAAATGAGTTTGTAAACTTAGTGAGTGAACCATCATCGATGTATTCACTCAATTCAGATCATAAAAACATGTATACCATAGTTTATCATACTTTCATAAGCATTTCATATAAACTAACATTACATATCACAACACATCATCCATTAACTTCAAATATAATTTACTATTTTAAAACAATTCAATAATACATTTCAATTCAATCATTTGATACATGTAGGGATGTATACGAAAATGCCCATATGCTTCCATTTTGATTTTTGTTTTATCGTGACTAAGTGCCTATCAACCTAATTTATTGTCCCGTATCTGATGTGGACAAGAAGATCATGTATTCCTAACTTTTCCAGATTTCAAAAAACTTCAATAACACCTATCTTTAGCATGAATTCTTCATCAATTATACTTCAAATCCTAAATTAGATAATCCATATAACAACCTATAAACTACTAATTTCATCCATCCAAAAATAAAAAAGAAAATTAACTAATTCATTCATCATTTTCTAGTAAACTTCAACATCAGTAATACATTCAATCCATCCCTAATCAGTAATCAAAAAATTCTGCTAACATATGCCACAATAGTTTAGTATTTCACTTACTTGTTAAGCTCAAATGCTACCTCAATGTATCAAGCCTGCTTTGCCTCACATGCATGCAAGATCATCTCAAGAACAAGGTGGGAGTAGGATGGTTTTAGCAAAGACAAGAACATAACAAGAATGTTTTTCTTCTATAACTATCTTTATGAAGGATTTTGCATGGATTTTAGTATGGAAATTGAACAAAATTTAGGCTAAATCATAGAGATGGAGGGAGAAGTAAGTTTTGATAGTGAGAGGAAGAAGAAGGAGAGAGTTTCAGTAAAAAAAACAACAGGTGAAGAGACTCTACCATGTGTGTGTCGTGTGGTGTTAGTGGAGGATGAGTTTAAGGACACTTGTCAAGTGTTTAAGCCAGGTACATGTCCCCTCTTTAGGCTACCATATGTCACGTAGTTCCTAGCCCATTTGCTAGTTAAATCTACTACCATATGTCACTTAGTTATAGGCTTAGTCATCCCAAATTTTCACACATCAACTTGTCTTGCTACTTGAAAATTTTCTTAATCTAACTGTACATTTTAATCCATCAATCTTCCAATTGTAATAATAAACTCCAAATTACTAACTGTAATCCATCAATTATTTTTATTGGTAAATTAAAATACAAGACATTAGAAATGCATAATCATGTCACAATTATTTAGAAACTTTCATACCCTAGAACATGTCAATTGAGTGTAAGTTTTCTAAATCAAATTTCATGTGTGTATGCTCATACTATAAATGTGAATGAAATCATAAAAATCATATCCTCATTGCACCAAATTCATTCTAATACGATGTAATTCATGTGACTAAGTAATCTAATACTCTAATCCCTCAGTAGGTTTGGAAACTAGCTATTAGATTTAATGGGCCTCCAGTTTAACTAAAACTAGAAAATCAAACCCAATATTTACAGAATCAAGCATCTATAATTAAGACATAGTTTAATTAGTGTCTTATGTTCAAAGTTTTATCATGAAACGACATTGCTTCATGTAATGACGTCATTTTAGTTTTATCATGAAACGATGTCATTTATAATTAAGACATAGTTTAATTAGTGTCTAGTGTTCAAAGTTTTATAACGAAATGACATCGTTTCATTAATCTAAGTCACTTATGTTAATTAAGGCTGATGTGTCTTATTAATTAGGGCTATTGGCCACGTGGCACTACCACGTCAGCAAAATTGAAAAAATAAAAAGTTAGGCGTTTTATTACCACTTTTTAAAGTTTAAGCTATAATTGTATAATTGAAAAAAGTTTGAGATTTTTTTGTAATTAACCATTTATACTATAGTAAGATATCAATTTTATTCAAAATATTATTAATTGATTTTGAACATTTGTATTATTTTAAATTATCCACTTCTTAAAGGTCTTTTCTAATATGGAACAAAATTTTAAAATTTTGATATATAAGTGAATGGAAAATAAAATTAAAGCTATTATAATTAAAAATAATATAATTTCTATAATCATGAATTCTATTATAAAAACCAAATTCAATTCACCCAATCTAGCTAATAAAATTAATATTTATCCATAAGAATTATAAAGTACAAACTAGTTTAAAGGTTTAACTCATACTTAAAGTTCTTAAAATCTTGAGGTTTTTTTAGGCATAAACTTTTTACATGAAAATAATTTTACTCATTCAATGGAAATTGATGTATATTTCAAATATACTTAAGGTTGATTTTACTCACTTCAACTCAAATTGATGTATATTTGTAATATACTTAAAGTTTATATATTAAAGAATTCTAAAATTTGAATATTGTTTACACTGATTAACTGAGTAAAAATTAACGATAGTACGTGTAAGTTAAGAATTATGATGTTGTCCGGGGGCAATTAACTTGCAATTATATGGAAGTACTAATTTTCAATAAAAACGACTTGCTCTATTGCTCCGACAATATATTCAGCCGATACATGAAAAAATTAGATGGCATCATGTGGTATACAAATCCAATTAAAAAAAGTGTTAATTAATTTAATAAAAAATATATTTGAGTTAACAATAACCATTTGTATCAACATCTTTAAATATTATTTCATCTACAATTTTTTTAGTACTTGATGACATTATTCTAGACATTGATCTTAATGGATAGTTATTAATTGGCAACTTAAAGTCCATTATGGGTCATCAGTCAGATTAAGTTGTTCATGTTCTAGTCATGATTTAGAATCAAAAGTCAATTCATATCACTTATTGACTATGCCTTCTAAAAAAGTTAAAAAATCAACATGCCTATTGCACAAGGCTCCCCGCTTTTGTAGAAGTCTGGAGAGAGTCAATAATGTATGCAGTCTTCCCTTCGTATTTTTACAAAGAGACAATTTCCATTACTTGAACTTATGACCTTGTTGTCATAAAAGACCAACATTACCGGTTAATACAAGGCTTGGCCTCTAAAAGTATTTATGAAATGTGTAGAAGAGTTCAATAATACTTGGAGAAGAAAATTAGGAATGTCAATTTTGGCCCAGTTTGGCCTAATTTTGGCTTGGGTTGAATAGTAAAAACATCAACATGAACAGAGCATTCACATATCAATTTCTCCAAAAAAAATTTGCATTAATCTCCTACCCATTTTAGTTAACCTTTCAACTACAAAAGTCATTTCTACAACCTCTTATAACATTTTGATCATCAAATCTAAAAAAAAAAAATCAACATGTACGGCACACTCAAAATCTCCTCACTTAATTTCCAACAAATATGAATATCACTATTCTTAATTATTTTACAGTGACCTCACGATGCATGCTTCAATTCATACAAAAATACATAATCATAACAAGCTGATTGAGCCCAAGTTTATTATATAAATTGGCAACATTTTCATGACTTTTACTATACTTTTTGACTCCTATTTCTAG